>JBBPBX010046029.1:8323-26758 GCA_038048925.1 Garcialebias charrua | reverse complement strand
AAAACGAAAAAATGCATGCAACCTCGCGACACGTAATGAAACGTCTCACAAAAACAAACATTCATTCATCCGCACCTTCAAACAGACGCTGAAATATGAAATAAAAAATAATTCTATCGGGAAATAATCCAGACAATGCCACGATCAGCAACTCCCGGACACTCCACCAGCCAGAACTATTCTTATAAGCCCAAAACCAGGATGCAAACTATGCCAACAACACTCACAACATCAAGCTACACAAAACAACTTAATAAACGTTCCAGGAACTCGGACGAGCCACCAAAATGTAATGGAATTAATGCCGTAAACGGCCACCAGATGTAAGAAATAATGCGCTAGTAAGGTATTTAAACACTTACTGAGCCACCATTATTGTAGATGCGCAGTTTAGCAGACTTTAATCTTGCACAAACTGCCACCAAATGCGCGAGTTCTTCCTTTTTCCGATACTAAATTGTTTTTACTGTGATTAGACAAGAAATGTAATTTCACAGGAGGCTCAACTTATGTTGGCCTACCAGAAAATAGACCTTTTATTGAAACTATCACAAGAATTACATTAAACATTTGTATCGATATTAGCTCTGATTTACTAACTAAGTTGACAAGAATTCAAATTAAAACAAACAGACAGTTTAAACTTAACTGTTGGCACATTACTTGACAGATTAAATGCTTATGAAAAATAAGAAATAGGAGGAAGGAGTACTGGAAGCTAAGTTAAGCTAAAGTTGTTTACTTTGAACCAGAATGGGTGACACCGTTTTCCCACACGAGCAGACTGCTGGGCTCCCGCACGTTCAACCACACTACGGCTCGTTACCTGTTGAAGGTTCGTCTCTTGGAGACAAGAGTGGAGAAGTTTGTGGACACACACGTGGATGGGTTTGTCCAGTGGCCGTCCAGTTGAAACTTCAGCGTGAGTGTGCTGATCCACGATACGAGGAACTCGCCTCCCTCGGCAGGAAACAACGGTCAAGCGCACAGACTGATTTTCAAAATAAAACTTTAGAAAACAAATTCTTCCAGAAGGTGAGTGAAAGGATCACAGTAAGGCTTTACTATGATTCCAGCTGAGACGTGGGTCGTTGACACATGACCGGGCCGTCTCCAGCTTTTCCCAAAGGAGAGAAACCAGTTGGCAGTTAGTTCTCTTCCAAAAACTAACCCAAAATGCAGGAAGTGCCCTTTAAGAAGGGGGTGTGACTTAGTCACATACTTCCTGCTGATTGGTTGTCGCACCCCTAGAGAGGGTGTGGCTTTGCAAGTGAGTGAGTTTGAGTGACAGATGATAGGGTAGACAATACACAGAACACAACGTCAGAGTTTGCAGGTGCATGTGAACAAGTCAGTACTTTGTTTTGAGAACAGATTCATTGTTTTTAGAAAGGACGGGAGACCTTGAGGGCTCCTTGAGGGCTTCAAGAAGGTGTAACACTTAGAGTTCCAGAGAGGTGTACTTGAAGGTCAAGCCTAAAATATCAGAGGCTAGGTGTATCACTACAGTGACAGTAATGTTTTCTAGTGATTATTCTTACAGCTCTTTTTTGTAACACAAAAATAGGCTCCGTAATTGTTTTACATGCTTTTCCCCAGACATCAATACAATAACTTAAGTGTGGAACAATAATTGTGGGTCACCCAAGGCAGACAGGTCCTAGGTGAGGGACCAGACAAAGTGCAGCCCAAAAACCCCTATGATGAGTACAATTAATGGACTAAGTTTTCCCTCGCCCGGACGCGGGTCACCGGGGCCCCACTCTGGAGCCAGGCCCGGAGGTGGGGCACGCTGGCGAGCGCCTGGTGGCCGGGCTTTTACCCATGGAGCCCGGCCGGGCACAGCCCGAAGAGGAGACGTGGGTCCCCCTTCCCATGGGCTCACCACCTGTGGGAGGGGCCAAAGGGGTCGGGTGCAATGTGAGATGGGTGGTGGCCGAGGGCGGGGACCCTGGCGGTCTGATCCTCGGCTACAGAAGCTGGCCATTGGGACATGGAATGTCACCTCTCTGGTGGGGAAGGAGCCTGAGCTAGTGTGTGAGGTTGAGAGTTTCCGGCTAGAAATAGTCGGACTCACCTCAACGCATGGCTCTGGCTCTGGAACCAGTTTCCTTGAGAGGGGTTGGACACTCTTCCACTCTGGAGTTGCCCCTGGTGAGAGGCGCCGAGCAGGAGTGGGCATACTGGTTGCCCCCCATCTTGGTGCCTGTACGTTGGGGTTCACCCCGGTGAACGAGAGGGTAGCCTCCCTTCGCCTACGTGTGGGGGGACGGGCTCTGACTGTTGTTTGTGCCTATGCACCAAACGGCAGCTCAGACTACCCACCCTTTTTGGAGTCCTTGGAGGGGGTATTGGAGAGTGCGCCTCCTGGGGACTCCCTTGTTCTACTGGGGGACTTCAACGCTCACGTGGGCAATGACAGTGAGACCTGGAGGGGTGTGGTTGGGAGGAACGGCCCCCCTGATCTGAACCAGAGTGGTGTTCTGTTATTGGACTTCTGTGCTCGTCATGGATTGTCCATAACGAACACCATGTTTAAGCATAAGGGTGTCCATATGTGCTCTTGGCACCAGGACACCCTAGGTCGCAGTTCGATGATCGACTTTGTTGTCGTCTCATCTGATCTGCGGCCGCATGTCTTGGACACTCGGGTGAAGAGAGGGGCGGAGCTGTCAACTGACCACTACCTGGTGGTGAGTTGGCTCCGATGGTGGGGGAGGATGCCGGTCAGACCTGGCAGACCCAAACGTATTGTGAGGGTCTGCTGGGAACGTCTGGCAGAGTCTCCCGTAAGACGGAGCTTTAACTCCCACCTCCGGGAGAGCTTTGAACACGTTCCGAGGGAGGCGGGGGACATGGAGTCCGAGTGGGCCGTGTTCCGCGCCTCTATTGTCGAGGCAGCTTATCGGAGCTGTGGCCGCAAGGTTGTTGGTGCTTGTCGTGGTGGCAACCCTCGAACCCGGTGGTGGACACCGGCAGTGAGGGATGCTGTCAGGCTGAAGAAGGAGTCCTATTGGGCCTTTTTGGCTTGTGGGACCCCGGAAGCAGCTGATAGGTACCGGCAGTCCAAGCGGCATGCGGCTCGGGTGGTTGCTGAGGCAAAAACTCGGGCGTGGGAGGAGTTCGGAGAGGCCATGGAGAATGACTTCCGTACGGCTTCGAGGCGATTCTGGTCCACCATCCGGCGTCTCAGGGGGGGAAAGAGGTACGCGACCAACACCATTTATGGTGGGGGTGGCGTGCTGCTGACCTCAACTCGGGATGTTGTGAGTCGGTGGGCGGAATACTTCGAAGACCTCCTCAATCCTACTGGCACGTCTTCCACTGAGGAAGCGGAGCCTGGGGACTTTGGGTCGGGTTCTCCGATCTCTGGTGCTGAGGTCGCCGAGGTGGTTAAAAAGCTCCGCGGTGGCAAGGCTCCGGGGGTGGATGAGATTCGCCCGGAGTTCCTTAGGGCTCTGGATGTTGTAGGGTTGTGTTGGCTTACGCGACTCTGCAATATCGCGTGGACATCGGGGGCAGTTCCCTTGGATTGGCAGACTGGGGTGGTGGTTCCCCTATTCAAAAAGGGGGACCGTAGGGTGTGTTCCAACTATAGGGGGATCACACTCTTAAGCCTCCCTGGTAAGGTCTATTCAGGGGTTCTGGAGAGGAGGGTCCGTCGGATAGTCGAACCTCGGATTCAGGAGGAGCAGTGTGGTTTTCGTGCTGGTCGTGGAACACTGGACCAGCTCTACACCCTCAACAGGGTCCTGGAGGGTGCGTGGGAGTTTGCCCAACCAGTTTACATGTGCTTTGTGGACTTGGAGAAGGCATTCGACCGCGTCCCTCGGGGGGTTCTGTGGGGGGTACTCCGGGAGTATGGGGTACCAGGCCCATTGATATGGGCTGTTAGGTCCCTGTACGACCGGTGTCAGAGCTTGGTCCGCATTGCCGGCAGTAAGTCAGGCTCGTTTCCGGTGAGAGTTGGACTCCGCCAAGGTTGCCCTTTGTCACCGATTCTGTTCATAACTTTTATGGACAGAATTTCTAGGCGCAGCCAAGGTGTTGAGAGGATCCGTTTTGGTGACCTTAGAATCGCTTCTCTGTTTTTTGCAGATGATGTGGTCCTACTGGCTTCATCAGTTCGTGATTTACAACTTTCACTGGAGCGGTTTGCAGCCGAGTGTGATGCGGCCGGGATGAGGATCAGTTCCTCCAAATCCGAGGCCATGGTCTTGAGCCGGAAAAGGGTAGCATGCCCTCTCCGGGTCGGGGAGGAGGTCCTGCCCCAAGTGGAGGAGTTTAAGTATCTCGGGATCTTGTTCACGAATGAGGGAAAACTGGAGCGTGAGATCTTTTTTTTTTCTCTCTCAGCTCTCGGCAGGGCAGGTCGCATCTCCTTTCGCTCCTCACCTCCCTGGTTTCCCCCTCCCTGCTTCTGCATTTGTCTCGTCTATAACTCTTCAGCGCTCGCTCGAACCAATTTGGGATGGATTTATGTGCGTGGACTGCTTTCTGGGCCATTTCATCTATCGATACTATCGATAACAAAAATTTCCGCGAAGCGTTCTGGCCGGGGAGAGCCAGAGCGCCCTTTCGACACGCATGCGGTGAGCTACATTATGGACTCGATGAGCAGGCTAATGTAACTGTCCGCTCTCTCTGTCGGGGACGTGGAACCTCTGTGATTTATTGGGATACCGGTGGCTCCTGCCACTGAAAGCTGAGGGACCGCCGCGATCGGCGTGCTGGCGAGACTTCCTGCTCAGCAAAAATGCTTTGAACCAGGCTATGAATGACCTTCCCAGCTGTTGTGCGGGCTGAATCACACGGTGGTGAAGCGGCGGCTGCCGCGGACCTGTGGTGTGTGGGACTCGTTTTACAGCCGCTCGGATTCAAACAGGGCACATACGGAAGGATCTTTTTAGCTCGGAACCTGACTCGATTCGGCGATTTGGACCCAGAAGCTGCACCTGGACTAAAAGACTGCAGTAAAAAGAACACTGTGGTCTGACTGGAAAAATAAGCAACAAATCTAATCTGGTCTCTGGCCTTGGATTGAAGGCTGCCTACAAATCTTCTCCTGAGCTGGGAGCTGAAGGGCCCGCTGCCCTCCCAACCCCCCTCCCCCAAGAGGTTTCTGTGTGTGCGTTCTCGGTTGGAGCCGAGCTCTGAGACCAGCGAACTGCTCTTATCTGAACAAATACACACAGACTGTTCCTCCCGCCTGTCGTCAAAACTGCAACTATGTCTCGTGTGATGTGCTTAATGCTGTTAGAGTTTTTGGGACTTTATCATGGAGTGTCCTCAGGCAATCTTTGATAGACTCTCTTTTTGAATAACACAAATGATACCTATTGTGTCTTTCCTTTTTCCATATCTGATTGTGGTGGCGCGGTTTTTATACTGCTGCGACTTCGTGCGCTCGTCCCTATCCTATGATGAATGTGCGTAATCATTAACGTTGTCTTTGTGCCCCGGTGCAATGTCAAGGTCAATAAAGATATATTCTATTCTATCGATAGGCGGATAGGTGCAGCGTCCGCAGTGAAGCGGGCGCTGTACCGGTCTGTCGTGGTGAAGAGAGAGCTGAGTCAAAAGGCAAAGCTCTCAATTTACCGATCGATCTACGTTCCCACCCTCATCTATGGTCATGAGCTTTGGGTTATGACCGAAAGAACAAGATCTCGGATACAAGCGGCTGAAATGAGTTTTCTCCGCAGGGTGGCTGGACTCTCCCTTAGAGATAGGGTGAGAAGCTCAGTCATCCGGGAGGGACTCGGAGTAGAGCCGCTGCTTCTCCACATCGAGAGGAGCCAGTTGAGGTGGCTCGGGCATCTGGTTAGGATGCCTCCTGGACGCCTCCCTGGTGAGGTGTTCCGGGCATGTCCCACCGGGAGGAGACCCAGAGGAAGACCCAGGATGCGCTGGAGGGACTATGTTTCTCGGCTGGCCTGGGAACGCCTTGGGATTCCCCCGGAGGAGCTGCTCCAAGTGGCTGGGGAGAGGGAAGTCTGGGCCTCCCTACTTAGGCTGCTACCCCCGCGACCCGACCCCGGATAAGCGGAAGAAGATGGATGGATGGATGACAATAATTGTGTTATACAGCAAATACAGAGCTTTTTCATTTAACAAGTTCCTGACTTTGTACAGTACTGCAATAGATTTAGCTATTTTTGTTACTTGGTGCCAGGGGACTAAACTTTGCAGTGGGACCAAGTAGAGTTCCGTTGGTGGAGATAATAATAATAATAATAATAATAATAATTTGTCACATTTTGTCCTCTGTGTATGTTTCCCATACTTGACAGACGGAATTGGTCTTCTGCCTTTAACCCATCCACCACCAGGTGGTGCAACGAGCAGCGTAGTCGCGCTCGGGGAGCTGGAGAATTAGATGTGCACTCATAGACACCCCAAGGTGTGTAGTGGCCGGGGCGCGAACCCGCGTCCTTCGGGTCCCAAGTCAAAAGCCCTGCCACTACACCATAGATGATCACAGCCACTGAGTCAGCCATCCGTAACAACAAAATTAAAGAATTTGAAGCAGAACAACTCAGAGTCAAAGTTTCAGCCTGTCTCAGTAATGCCAAACCACCACCTTCCAACATCAGTAGAGAAGAGAGGGATGCACTCACCACTCTTAGCAAAGACAAAAACATCATAATTCTCCCAGCAGACAAAGGAAGGTGCACAGTGATTTTGAACCAGAAAGACTATCATGAGAAAGTTATGTCACTCCTTAGTGACTTAACCACTTATGAACCGCTGAAAAGAGATCCAGGAAGTGGTTACAAGAAGAAGTTGATAGATTGCCTGAAAATTTTGAAGCAGGA
Source organism: Garcialebias charrua (assembly GCA_038048925.1). Classification (NCBI taxonomy): domain Eukaryota; kingdom Metazoa; phylum Chordata; class Actinopteri; order Cyprinodontiformes; family Rivulidae; genus Garcialebias; species Garcialebias charrua. The sequence goes on along the minus strand of JBBPBX010046029.1, from coordinate 19,940 downwards.
CAAGGCTATTGACAATATTCTGTACCACAGACTGTACCCAGGGGAGGCCACGCCAAGTCTGTATGGTTTACCCAAAATCCACAAACAAGGTGTACCTTTAAGACCAATTGTTAGCATGATTAACTCGGTCACTTACAATGTTTCCAAATATCTGGCATCTGTACTCATCCCTTTAGTTGGCAGCTCAGAACACCACATACAGAACACCATGGACTTTGTGGATAAGGTGAGGGATGTCATCATGGAGACTGATGAAACAATGGTCTCTTTTGATGTCACATCACTCTTTACGTGCATTCCTGTTGATGAAGCAGTAGAGGTGGTCTGTTTAAGGTTAAAATCAGACACCACTCTGAGCAACAGGACCACACTTTCCACAGAACAACTGTGTCAACTCTTGAAACTGTGCCTGCAGTCAACCTACTTCACATATGGGGAGCAATATTATAGGCAGAAACATGGGTGTGCTATGGGGTCTCCAGTTTCTCCTATTGTTGCCAACCTGTACATGGAGGAGGTAGAAAAGAGAGCTTTGACATCCTTTTCAGGGAGACCACCAAGTCATTGGTTCAGGTATGTTGACGACACCTGGGTTAAAATTAAATCTCAGGAAGTCCAACATTTCACTGATCACATCAACTCTGTGGATAAATATATCAAGTTCACACGAGAAGATGTAAAAAATGGCAGGTTGGCTTTCTTGGACTGTGAGGTCTCAGTTTCTGATAGAGGAAATTTGCAAACTGAGGTGTACCGCAAACCCACCCACACAGACCAGTATTTACAGTTTGACTCCCATCACCCTCTGGAGCACAAGTTAGGAGTCATCAGGACTCTGTACCACAGAGCAGACAGCGTCCCCACTAACTCAGGAGCCAGACAGAAGGAGAAATCACACACAAAACAGGCTCTAGAGAAATGTGGATATCCTAACTGGGCCTTCCTGAAAGCAGAGAAGAAACCCAAACAGGACTCCAGCCAGCCATCAGGTGAAAAGAAGGAACCCAGACCCAGACCAGTGGTCATTCCGTATGTTGCGGGAGTTTCAGAGACATTGAGACGTTTATTTTCTAAACACAACGTCCCAGTGGCTTTTAAACCCCAAAATACATTACGGCAAAGACTGGTTCATCCCAAAGATCAGTGGTGGGCAACGCTAATTAAAAAATTAGTTCCATAATTTCTAAAACGCTTATTAATTTTTTTAGGTCCACAATTTCAAAAGCACAAATGTCTTATGAAAATTAGGGGAAGCTAATCTAATCCGCTATTTATATATTTATATATTATATATATATATATTTATATATAGCCGGCAGCGTTATGCAAAATTTGCACTACATTGCCAACTGAAAAGTAACAAAAATGATCCTAAAAGGATGAAATTACAAAAATCAAAGGATTTATTTAATACTTTACGTACATATATTCTATTCGGCCACGAAATTAACAAAAAATAGAATGATCTTTTAATCCCTAAAACCACTTTTAAATCTCAAATACACGGGTGTGTCGCCACCGCATTTATACATAAAAGTAACCCAAATACATAAAACTAACGACTCACCGTCGAGTGGTCGACACAAAACACACAATAAAATCCTCCGGCCGCGTTAATTTGGCTTGAAACAGCGGGGTTCTCTGCGGATTTATCCATTAGTAACCCAGCACAACCAACCAGCTGGACACAGAGTTAGGTCCAGTTCACCTCTGACCCGGAAGATGTCAAGATTCTATAGGTAGTCAACAGATTTAATGAAAAGTAATACATAAAACTAACGACTCACCGTCGAATGGTCGACACAAAACACACAATAAAATCCTCCGGCCGCGTTAATTTGGCTTGAAACAGCGGGGTTCTCTGCGGATTTATCCAAGAAACCCAGCAGAAACAGCTAGCCACAGAATTAGCTCCCGAGTTCACCTCTGACCCGGAAGATGTCAAGATGGAATAGTCCATTTTTAGTAGGGGGATAAAGAAATCGACCGGTTTTTGTATTGCGTATTTAATGATCGTTTTCATCGTAACTATAATTATTTTTATGTTAAATGTACATTAACAAGCAGGATCAATGTTAGGGATGTAGGTGACTGGCCGGGGCGGGGCGGGGCCGGGGCCCCATGCTGATTGGGATCCCCAGGCACATGGTAGATCCGAGTCTGTTCTCCGCTCTGCTCCCTCCCCCTCACACCCTCCCTCCTCTCTGCTCTTTACGGTGGGGAAAAAGGTAAAACAAGCAGCATAAGAGCTTGTAAATAAGTTTATTGGTTTTTACTGATAGATAATTAGTTATTAGCGGTACTGCATTTGAAATAAAAATAGCACAAATCCGCTTATGAATTATAAAAGTTAGTCAAACCACAAAAACGCTGACAAAAAGTTTAGGTCCACTGTAAGCGGATTAGCGCTTTAGCGCTCTCTAGCGTTCATATGCCCACCACTGCCAAAGATCCAGTCCCCCGGCACAAACAGAGTAATATTGTGTATGCTGTTCAGTGTCAGGAGGGCTGTGATCAGTCTTACATCGGGGAAACTAAACAGCCACTGGCCAAAAGGATGGCCCAGCACAGAAGATCAACATCATCAGGTCAGGACTCTGCGGTCTACACTCATCTCCAGGCCAGCGGTCACTCTTTCAGGGATGAAGATGTTCACATCCTTGATAGAGAGGAACAATGGTTTGAGAGAGGAGTAAAGGAGGCCATCTTTGTGAAAAGAAACCGTCCATCATTAAACAGAGGTGGAGGCCTCCGGGTTCAACTGTCCCCCACTTACAATGCTGTTATTGCTAGTATCACTCAGCCCTCTGTGAATAGCAAACAACCATCAGGGTGTTAACGATCCATCGTCAGGCTGATGGTCCTCCTTGATCATGTGAGCAGCTGGTTTCGGCTGTCATCAGCCAACTGGTTGATCCACTGTGGGAGGGTGCTATTTATAAGACTGAGCTGAACACAGCTTCTCAGACTGAGGAAGTCTTTCGGACGAAAGACGAAACGTTTCTACAGTTTTTTTTGCTTTGTTTTGTTTTGTTTTTTGAATGTCCAGAGGACCAGACTTAGCTTTTTTGGATAATTCATTAAGTTTAAACCAATTTTGTATTTTAACAAATTCTGTCTTCACCAACTCCAACATCTGTTCCATATCTTTACCCAAACAAAAAAATGTGGTATCATCAGCAAAAAGGATACATTTAAGGAGTCCTGACACCTTTATTTACACATTTACACCTCCAGATGCAGAAAAAGAGCCACCTGCATCATGAAAGACCTCACTCACCCAGCACACTCACTCTTTGCACCACTCCCCTCGGGACGGAGGTTGAGGAGCATCAAATGTAGAACCACTAGACTGAGGAACAGCTTCTACCCTGAGGCTGTCAGACTCATGAATAAATAAATAATAAGAATAAACACTGCAAAATGTCACATCATGCTGATACTGATCTGTTTCTTGTTGCTGCGTTCATCTGTGACCATCTGCTCATGTTCGTGCTGCTGTTTATAATGATGTTTTTCTACTACATTAGGGCTTAGTGTATTACTAGCTGATGTCTCTCTTAGTTAATCCTAGATGTTATTATTGTTTTTCTCTTGCATTTGTTGTTGGATGTAACTGGGACCCTGTGTACATAATCTCGTTTTCAACACATGTACTACATGCGGTGCAAATGACAATAAATTCTCTCTCTCTCTCTCTCTCTCTCTCTCTCTCTCTCTCTCTTTACCAAGTCATTCACATATAAAATAAATAACATTGGTCCGAATACAGAGCCATGAGGAACCCCACATGTGATATTGCAGAGGTCGGATCTTACATAATTTATTTGCACAAATTGTATCCTTTCTTTCAAATAGCTAGATACCTACTGTAACGCTGATCCTCTAACACTATATTTATTTAAATTGTCAAGGAGAATGGTATGATCAATAGTATCGAATGCTTTTTTTAAAGCAACAAAAATACTAACACAATCATGTTTTTAATCGATAGCAGTAGTTATTTGTTCTATTAATTCCATGATAGCCATTGGCGTAGTTTTTTGCACTGAACCCATACTGACTGTTACTTAGAATATTATGTTTATAAATAAATTGGTCTAATCTAATCACAAATAGTTTTTCTAGAATTTTTGAGAACTGTGGTAACAAGGATATTGGTCTATAATTGTTAAATATACATTTATCACCATTTTTAAAAAGGGCTACTACCTTAGCTATTTTCATATTATCTGAAATTTTTCCTGTTTATCATTAAACTGCTCTTCGCTATAATAATTACAATCTTTTATAACTGGAAAGAAATGTGCGTCAATCACATCTTCAATACTATATATTTTAGATTCTGAGTCTTCGTATGTTGTCATGTTTAAAGCTTCAGTATGTAGCTTTTTTTATGAACATATTTCTTCACTCTGTCACTACCTCCTGACAGACTGATGTTAGCCAGGTAATCTCTGAAAAAAAATTAAAAAAATATTGTCCCCTTGCTTCTCCAGGTGGTAAATAAGCATTTCTAAAAAGAAAAGGTGACCCGCCATTTTCCAGCCAATAAAAACAGAGTTTGTAACCAGCCAATAAAAACAGAGCTTGAATTTGAATCAGCCAATAAAAACAGAGCTTGAATTTGAAATTCAACAGACCACAAGGGGGCAGAGCCACATATGGCTCTGAGGGGGAGGGATCAGAATGCTTTGCCTGTTGAAAATATTTCTAAGTGCTGCAGTTCTACAGAAACTGCATACTGAACCTTTAAATGTAATTGTTCAATAGACAGTACATTTTGTCAAATTTTATATGTGAATTATTTAAATAATTTGTAATTTGCCATCTCCTAAAATCATCTAAGTCTTTCCAAATCCTTCAGTTCTTTTATTATTTTTGGCTGAGACCGTTCACGTCCTTTGATCCAAATATTTCCATTTCTTGTCCATGTTGATGCAATTTTACTCTGTTTTTTTTAACAACCTTGCTTCATGTGCAATATTGCCTATTTGTTAGATGTTCATTTATGTATACCCTTGTTCCCTTCAGTTTTTTTTGCTTGCATTGTTACATTATTTCTTGGATTTCTTACTGATGAACTTGACAATTATTGATGTTTTGAATTTTTCTGATTTACTGGGCAAGGTATGACATATCGAAATGTCCTCATGGTCCACATCAATGTCCTTGTCTTGTAAAAAATACACTACTTGCTCCTCCAAAGTCTGTAGCTCATCCTGTAGTGCATCCCATGTTGTGTCAGTACCCGTAGTAACCTTTGAAAATGAACAGCGCTGGATTTCAAGTCCAGTTTATCACCAGGTTATTTAGTCTTGCATCTTGTTCCAGATCATCAATGTTTTTTTCAAGTTCAACTATTTTATTGTCTTTGTTACTTATTAGGCTTTTCAGTTGTTTTACTTCATCATTCAGACCAATCAGGAGTTCTTGTTGAGATGCTAATCTTGTTAGTTCAGCACTCATACAGTTTAAGATACATTTTTTTTATTTCCTTCATGTCCTCTGAATTTTTTTCCATTGATTGTTGTTTCTTTTGTCCACGTTTATTCAACATCACTCACCAAACTTCTAGCCTGATGGTGGTAGTTATTCAGCTTGCTAGTCGAAAGCCGAAGCCTGGTCACGATGCTCACCAACCTATCGATGGCAGCTGCGGCCTAGCAGCTACAACACCCAGAACAGACGTCAGTAGACCGGATCCTGCAGTCCCAACAGCCCGCAGGACCAACGACAGCAGACCAGCTCTAGCAGGCACACAAATCCGACGGTTACAGACCGGAACCCACGACCCCGGCAAGCTGGTCAAATGGCGGCCTGCGTCGTCCACCCACAGCCAGCCAGAGAAGCGCTGCGGCCCTCACCAGCCAGTCGACATGAGAAAATCCAGCGAAATGACGCCCAGGGCGGAAGGCAGAACCTGGAGACAGAACTGTGGAGGCCCCCAGAGGGAAAAAGCCCAGAGGGGAAAAAGTTTGCAGTCCGATGTTTGAATCGATGATTTAGATGTCTGAATTGATCATTTAGACGCTAGCAGCTGGATGCTCGTGCAGAGACGTCAACACCCGCCGCCGCCATTCTGTTCCACCTCATGTACCTTTCATGGTCAGCGGCCCCCGCTGACTCCCCCATCGGCTCTGTTTCACACTCACTCCCTCCTGTTATTGTTTTCACCCCCTCTTGTCATAGTTTCTCTTCCCCTGCTTTGTAATGCCTATCACCCATCCTCCAGCTCAAGCCTGCTCCCTTCACTCCATGCCAAGCCTCCCTTTTCTCACAGCAATCAGCCATGATTCCACTCACCTGTTCAGTCATCTAGTTCACCTGCTCTGCACCCTTTAAAAACTCAAATTTCACTCTCCACCAGCACTGAATTATTATACCTCATAGTTCATGATATCCAGCCATCATAGTGTTGTTGTGTCATGCCTGAACTTCAAGCCTTGTTCTTGGACTTTTGACTTCACGCCTTGTCTTGTGGATTATCCGTTTTGCCTGCTCCTCATCTGATTCTGCTCTGACCTTCTGATCATGTTAATGACCTCTGCATATACGACCACGATTCACGGATCACCCTTTTGGATTATTTCGTGGACCTCTGACTCCCTGTGTTTGACCCTTGCTTGTTAATACTGGCTGACTCTTTCCCTCCTGCTTCTGAGGATCTGTCACTGCAGCTGATTCTGACTCTCCATCCAGCAACCAAAATAAATAAACTGTTCTTTTTACTCCTGTGTCTGGCTGTCTTTGAATCCAAAAACCTGGTTTGTGACGTGATGTGATGTGAATGACAATAAACTTGACTTGAACTTGTATTGTTTAGATTTTTGCACTGGACATGTATTGTTTGCTAAATGCTTCCTGTTCCAGGTATACCAAATTCTAATAGGCTGGCTTAAAAAGGTAAAGATGGTGACACAGTGGTAGCTGGCCTGAAGCAAGGCAGCACAGAGGGGAAAGGAGGACAAGAAATATAGAGATGATACTGTGACAGCAGATGATTGCCAAGAGCAAAAAAGTGTTTTAATACAAAAAGCCCAACGTGATGGCATCTGAACTCTATTATTAGTTTATTTGTTTATTTATTTATTTTATTGTATTTGTTTATTTATTTATTATTTTGGCTGCTCCCTTCTTCATGGATTGCAACAGCAAACTAACTAGTTCGAAGACTTGGCAAGTGTTTTTTACTCTGGATGCCTTTCCTGACACAACCACAGACCATGAGCTACCACAGCCCTCTGTGTGGAGCAGAGAGCTGCTATCTGGGGCATCCGGGGGAGCAGATAGTGGGGGTTAAGAGCCTTGCTAAAGGGCCCAGAATGGGGCAAATGAAGGTGGAGGCAGGTGTGGGTGCTTCACCTTTCCCATAAAATTTGATGTTGACGGTCTGGGGAGTTTAACCGGCGACCTTCTGAGCACACCTTCTCTAACCTTTGTGCTACCACTCCCCCATCTTAGCTCTTTTATCAGATACAGAGCTAAATTTCCATCCTAACTTTGTCATTTTCTGTGTAAAACTTTAAAAGGTCCTCCATTAATAAGAAAAACACTCAGTGTCCAGACTACTGGTCGTATATATTGTGTAACTAAATTTTGATACAGTCATATTAGAACTTTGGAATTTACAAAACATTACCCCAATGTGAATGTCTAAATGTAAACCACTAAAACCAGTGTAATTAAAAATAAGACCACTACTGAAACCTACTATAAAACTGCCTGTCTGTGGGATTTTGTGTTCTGCCTCCTGCAACCACCTTCTTCCTCAGCACTAATCACCTGATCTACTTCACCTGTGCCACAGAGCTGCACCCTCTTCACTATATTTAAGCTGCAGCCAGACGTTCAGCTGACGCCGGAGCATTAATTGCCTTTAGGTAAATTGTGCTACAGCCTGTACAATTTTGTTCATGCAACCAGATCGTAAAAATATATCCTAAAAAATAACACTTTATTTTTTTTTTTTTTTTTTTGCATTTTAAGAATGACATGCAGACAGAAAACACATCATTCTGCTCCTCTCTGTCATCTTACAGTATATGTCAGATTTCACACTCTGATGAGTTTGTTGGCTGCAGATGTGTATGTCATCACTACTTGTGGCCATGCTTCCATGTGACTGACAGAAAATCATGACACCAAGTTCAGAAGTACAACTGAATCACAACATACATTCAAGGACAATGAGTGATTAATTCATTTTGAGCAAATAAAAGTAAATAAAAATAGAATATCAGTCTGGGACTAGTGTGACCATGAGGTTGGTGAAGATTCTCAGTCATCCAGGACATGATAAATTCAAAAAACATTCAATACAAAAACAACGGGACTTTATTTGTAACTAAATGTGTTTCGCTCCTCATCAGAGGAGCTTTCTCAATTCAAAGAACAGAGAGTGTGGGGTTCAGGTTAAGGCCCCAATATACCTGTTTCTTTTGCCTCACGCCGCTGGACTGGCGTGTGCAGCGCGCAGGCAGTTCATATATAGTTCTGTGCAAGCGCAGCTCTCTGAGTTCAGGCTCCAGCAGCTGCAGCCGGGCGGAGCAGGACAAATTGAGGTCGCTGATTGGTCATTTGCTGACACGCGAGGCAGTTTATCAACGCGCGCGCGTAGGCGTAGTAAAATCTGACCTTGGCGCGCTCACACCCGTGATCAAAGGCTTTTGCCGGGGCGCTCCCACGGCGTGAGGTAAAAGAAACAGGTATATTGGGGCCTTTATAAAGGCTGAGTGAGATAAGATACACACATACCTATGTAGATTGACAAATCACACCTCACACCTTAACAGGTGCTTCTTAAGGTCTTTGTTGATCTAATTCACAGATGAGGCTCCTCTGTTCCCATCAGGTGTGAAAACTGGCTAAGAATCAGTCCTAAAGCTGCATTATATGTTTTTGAAAGTTGGAATCTGAGACCTCCCCCTCTGTTATGAAAAAGTTTTTCTCTCTTAACATAAACAGCTTCCTTCACACCCCTCTCAAATCTGTGTTCTCGGTCCAAAATGTGAACATTCTGGTCCTCGAATGAGTGTCCCTTGTCCGTGAGGTGGAGATGAACAGCTGAGTTTTATCCAGAGGAGGTGGCTCTCCTGTGTTGGGACATTCGTCTGTGAATAGGCTGTTTAGTTTCCCCAATGTAGAGGTCTGTAAAGTCCTCGCTGCACCGGACCGCATAAACTATGCTACTCTGTTTGTGTGTGGGTGTTTTGTCCAGGGTGGACCAGCCTCTTTCTGAGAGTCCTGCTGGGTTTGAAATGTACTGGGATGTTGTGTTTGTTCAAAATCCTTCTGAAATTCTCTGAGACTCCAGCCACATAAGGTATGACAATGTTTTTTCGTCTGTTCTCCTTTTTCTGTTTACTAGTGTGTTTTGTAGATTTCCTCGCTGACTTGACAAAGGCCCAGTTAGGATATCCACGTTTGGAGAGATTTTTTGATGTGTTTCTGTTCCTTTTTCTTCCCTTCTGTCTTCATGGAGACGTGTTCGGCCCAATGATGTAAAGTTATGATGACAGAGAGTTTGTGTCCCAGTGGATGGTGAGAGTCAAACAGAAGATACTGGTCTGTGTGGGTTGGTTTTCTGTAAACTTCAATGTTGAGGCTGTCCTCTCCCTCCATGTGAACCAAACAGTCCAAAAAAGGCAGCTTGTTATCGTTTGCATCCTCTCTGGTGAACTTGATGTTGATCGAGTTAATGTGTCTGATGAACGCTTCCACTTCCTTGATTTGGATTTTGATCCAGGTATCATCCACATATCGTAACCAATGGCTTGGAGTTGTTCCCTCATAGGAGTTTAGGGCTCTCTGTTCCATTTCCTCCATGTAGAGATTGGCAACAATGGGTGACACTGGAGATCCCTTGGCACAGCGGTGCTTCTGTCTGTAAAAACTGTCATTGAACTTGATGTAAGTTGTGGAGAGGCAGAGATCCAGCAGGGTGCAGATCTGGTCTGGGGTGAAGGAAGCTCTTGGGGGAGGTCTCAGATTTCAACTTTTAAAAACGCATAATGCGGCTTTAGGACTGATTCCCGGCCAGTTTTCATACCTGATGGGAACAGAGGACCCTCATCTGTGAATTAGAGTAACAAAAACCTTAAGAAACATCTACTGTTAAAGGTGTGATTTGTCAATCTACATATGCATGNTTGTGGAGCTTGCTTAGAAATGGCTTCCTCTTTGCACTGTAGAGTTTCAGCTGGCAACGGCGGATGGCACGGTGGATTGTGTTCACTGACAATGCTTTCTGGAAGTATTCCTGAGCCCATTCTGTTATTTCCTTGACAGTGGCATTCCTGTTTGAGGTGCAGTGACGTTTAAGGGCCCGGAGATCACGAGCATCCAGTAGAGTTTTACGGCCTTGACCCTTACGCACAGCGATTGTTCCAGATTCTCTGAATCTTTTGATGATGTTATGCACGGTTGATGATGATAACTTAAAAGTCTTTGCTATTTTACGCTGGGTAACACCATTCTGGTATTGCTGCACTATCTTTCTGCGCAACAATGGTGGAATTGGTGATCCTCTTACCATCTTGGCTTCTGAGAGACACTGACACTCAGAGAAGCTCTTTTTATACCCAATCATGTTGTCAGTTGACCTAATTAGGGTTAATTGGTCTTCCAGCTGTTCGTTATATGCTCAATTTCCTTTTTCCAGCCACTTATTGCTACTTGTCCCAATTTTTGGGGTATTTGTTGACACTGTGAAATTTTGAATCAACATATTTTTCCTTTAAAATGTTACATTTACTCAGATTAAACTTTTGATCTGTCATCTATGTTTTATTCACAATTTGTTTAGTGTCCCAACTTTTTTGGAATCCGGTTTGTAATACAAGATATATTTAGTGGCTACCACAACCCAACTGAGTGTGTATCTGATAAACACCTGAATCTAAACACCTGTGTGAGCATGCTGCTTGTTACTATAAGATTTCTCCATAAGAATGTTCAATAGTGGATGTGGGGACCCATAGACACGCCCCAACAGGACACGATGGTAACACAGGGAGGACCGGAGCCATATGCCTCTTTTCCACCGCTCGGCTCGGCTCGGGTTGGATCGGCTCAGGTCGGCTCAGTTCGGGTCGGGTCACATCTATGTTCTGTTTCCACAGCTTTTTTGTACCCCTTCTGTGGGCGGGGTCCAGAATCCTACTCGTCTTACCACATGGTGGCAGTAGTGTTCCTCAAGCTATTTACTACAGTACTAGCCACCACTAGAAGAAGAACACAATAAAGACTTTGTATCACATATTATCAATTCTATCAAAAACCACATAGCTGATATTTTTCAAAAAAATCTAGTGTGATCACAACATGTTCATATACGAAATGTATCCTGTTGGAGTTATTTGAAATAAAATTCAATGTTTTATAGACATAAATGTGTCAACCTACGTCCATTATTTTCTACTTTGTATCACATATTATCAATTCTATCAAAAACCACAAAGCTGATATTTTTCAAAAAAATCTAGTGTGATCACAACATGTTCATATACGAAATGTATCCTGTTGGAGTTATTTGAAATAAAATTCAATGTTTTATAGACATAAATGTGTCAACCTACGTCCATTATTTTCTACTTTGTATCACATATTATCAATT
>JBBPBX010046028.1:8438-26758 GCA_038048925.1 Garcialebias charrua | reverse complement strand
ACAACAACAAAAAAACAATAAACACAAAAGAGCAACACAAACAGAAAAAATGATTACATTACACAGATACTGACAAAAAGTCAGTTTCTTCTTAGCACATGAAGGAAGACAGAAATTGTTTGAATGCTTGTGTCACAGATTTCATCTTTTATCTGTATCTTTACTTCTCCATGACTGAACACACATGGCCTGTCACTGTTTGTTGATGTCTGAACAGAACAAACGCCACTAAAAGCCTCCATGTTGTGCTATGAAAAGGTAAATTATCAGAGATAACGCCAATGAATGTCATTTCTGACCCAAAGGGCAATATGTCCTGTAAAGGTTATAAATCGTGTTGATATTATAAGTTACTAATAAACTACTGTATACTCTGAAGCTGAGACACAGATGTCCCACAGACACAAATAAATCTTTTTTCCATCCTCTTATTCCCCGTGACTTCTCTCATGACCTGTGTTTTGAATCATTTTCTGACTCTGGGACTCCTTAGCTCATGACTTCCTATAATTCACGGACCTTGTGAGGTTGACATCTACTTCCTGTCCTGGACACACGATGGTTAGGGAATTCATACTAGGAAAATTATGGGAACACCATAAGAACTGGATGTAGACCAACACTGTCCTCCTCAGAGGACAAGCTAACTTTTGACCTCAGATAATAGTTAATCTCTTCTACACTTAAGCATAAATTGACCTTGTGAAAACAACCTTGAAAATATTGGAGGCCTATGTTTGGATAAGAGGAATCCAAAAAGGCCTGAGTCTTAAAAATATGATTGTACACTTTAGCCTTCAACTGCAGTGAAATAACCCAACTGATGCTCAAAATATCTCCTACTGAATTTGTTCTACAGCATCTGGAGCTGATCCCACTTTTCTATCTACTTGATATTACTGTCCTTCAGTCCAACACAGCTTCTCTCCCTACATGGTAAAGGCTGAGAGGAGGGCAGTTGTGCTGGAGAACAGTTATGTCTGGCATCTAGTTGACTTTTAAATATGAAATTGATTTACTTTAATACTAGAATCTGCTGGCCTTTCAAGCCAGCAGATTCTAGTACAGGTAGTCCCCGGGTTACGACGGTCTCGAGTTACGACGTTTCGTGGTTACGAACGCCCTCCCATTGAAAAGCATTGTTCGAGTTACGTGGTTTATGCGCCTTTACACCAGAAAATACTGAAATGAAACTTACAACTGAAACAAAACTTACAGGAGGGAGGGAGGGAGGGAGGGGGAGCTGGAAACTTACAGGAGAGACTGGAGCAGAGGAGGTCAGGAGGAGCTAATATGCCAACTCTGGACTGTGCGTGGAAATACAGAGACCTTGTTTTTTGGAGCGGAGGTTTACGAGGCAGAGGCTAGAGCTGAGTAACGAGCTAACATGCTAACAGATGTTGCTGTAAACGCTGTGGACCGCGTGAAGCTGCAGGAGCTCGGAGGTGCACGAGCTAATATGCTAACAGACGGAGGAAGAATTGACAAGCTCCCAGTAAGAAATTAACTATTTTTTCCCCTTCATTATGTCTCAATGTACTGTATGTGGTTTTTTTAATAATTATGTAGGGTACTGTGTTAGGATAGGCGAAGTGCTTGGTAACTGTAAAGTACCGTACATGTACGTGTACAGTATATGGGGCAGTGCGTATGTGTATTTCGACTTACAGCGATTTTCGTGTTACGAACGGGCGTAGGAACGGAACTCCGTCGTAAGTCGGGGACCACCTGTATTTTTTTTGGCTTTAGGTTCCTGAGATGTCTTGCTATGTATCCCTGGGTATTTTAATACTTAAGCCTGAGTTTAATTTACTGTATGTAATCATCTTTATGTTGTGTATTCAAATAACCTGTTTATAATTATACAAAGATTTCCCTGTATTTACAATCTGTTAGGACTGTTTTGTATCACAGGCACTGAACCTTTCATATTCCCTGCAATCTCACATTAGAACATGTTAACCATCTTTTTGCTTTTCAGCTCTTGCCTTTACACTCTTACAGTTGAGAACTCTTCTATCTCTTTACAATAGAAATGCAACCTCAGCTTCTATGTCCTCACGTAACTTTTTCTCTGTTTCTTCACTCCTGACTGTGCAAGTCAGTGCATCACAAAATCTGTCCATGTTAGTAAAATAGCTGGTTCTGTTGTACTCACTGTCAAGGCACGGAGCGCAGACGGTCTGTGTGGCTCCACATGGTTTGACGACACCCTCGCCGGGCGGACACTGCTTGCAGCATTCTCCGTTTGACGTGTACTGTTCTGAGAAACATTTGCCCTCACTGGCCAGAGATCCAGCCTACCATTCAACACAGAGAGATGAAGCAAATAGTCATTTATTTGTCTGAAGGCTCAGCCTTAAATGGTAAATGGACTGTACTTATATAGTGCTTTTCTATCTTATCAAGATACTCAATGCACTTTACAATCTGTGTCCTCATTTACTCATTCATACAGCACTCGACTATTTCTGTACAAAGACTGATCAGGGCTTTATCACAGGGGTCTGCAACCTGCATCTCTGGTTCTTTAGTCTCTCATCTGTGGCCCTTTGAAGCCTTGACCAAACCTAACATGATACTGTGTTGTTTTTTCTTTATACCAATAGAAAATGCGAGTTTTAGCAGTTTTATTTCTGTAAATCTGTGATACAAGGAGTGAAATGTGTTGATTACATTTAACTACAGTACTCCATTCTGGTCTCTCTTGTAAATGAGTCTGCATGGCTCAATGGGACTAACCTGTTTAAATAAAGGTTGAATGAATTTATCCAACCTCCAGGCTTACAGTGGAATCTTTCTCTTAAAAAATAAATAAACAAATAAAAATCAGTAGCTTGTCCCGCCAAATTTTTCTGCATACTTTAAATTTATGTTTTATTACTTCAAAGTGATAATAATGAACAGAAAAAGTCTAACAGACGGAAAAACATTGTCATTCCTTATGTTGCTGGAGTCTCAGAGAATTTCAGAAGGATTTTTAACAAACACAACATCCCAGTACACTTCAAACCCAGCCGGACTCTCAGACAGAGGCTGGTGCATCCGAAGGACAGAACCCCCACACACAAACAGAGTGGGGTGGTTTATGCAGTCCAGTGCAGCGAAGTCTGCTCAGACCGTTACATCGGAGAAACGAAACAACCTATCCACAAAAGAATGTCTCAACATAGGAGAGCAACCTCCTCTGGACAAAACTCTGCAGTTCACCTCCACCTCACGGACAAGGGACACTCCTTTGAGGACCAGAATGTTCAAATTTTGGACAGAGAACACAGATGGTTTGAGAGGGGGGTAAAGGAAGCTGTGTATGTTAAGAGAGAGAAACCTTCTCTTAACAGAGGAGGAGGTCTGAGATTTCAACTGTCTAAGACCTATAACTCAGTTTTGGATTTGATTCCGAAACGTTTTACACCGGATGGGAGCAGGGATGCCTTGTCTGTAAATTAGACTAACAAAGTTCTCTGAGTAGCCTCTGTTGTTGTTTGGGAGGTGTTGTTTGTCAATTTACATACAGTTTTGTGTCTTCTAACAGAGACCTCAAGGGAACCTCCTACTGTTTAAGGTGTGATCTTTCAATTTACATGTATGTGTTACAAACCCCCCTTTGTTAAGCTGGGATGTGTCGTTTTGTCAATTTAAATAGAATGGGCATGTTAGTTAATTTGTGGTGTTATTTCAGTTTCCAATTTCATATGTTGGTGCGTGACTTGTAAGCCTGTATAAAACTTCTCGTTCTCACAGCTTCCATTCAGAATTGAAAAAGACTTCTGGACAGAAGTCGAAACGTTTTCTGCAACAAATAAAGTCCAGTTGATCCTGTATTGAACGCCTTTTTTGACTTCAAAGTGATATACTTATTTTTAAAGGGGACCTAATATGCAAAATTCACTTTTTAATGTTTTTTTTTTTAAACTCAACTTTGGGTATGTACTTCTTAAAAAAACAGTCCTAGGACCAAAAAAATGCACCCAGTGGTATATTTACTCTAAGTATATTTATTTTTCAGGGATATTAATGTCTGGATTTCAAATCCTGGCGCTTGTGATGTCACAAGCCGTAGGATAACCCACCCCAACCTGAGTCCAGCCCCTCACCTAGCAACCCCTGGTGAGATTCCACCCACTTCAGTATAATAGACGTCACGGTTGTTTTTCCTGAGTTCATCTCAGCACAATGGCTCCTAGAGTTCGATGTTTCGTTGTTGGCTGCATTACACAACATGTGTTGATGCACACTCTTCCAGTCTCAGAGAACAGAGATGTGTGGCTTAATTTTATTTTTAATGGCAATGTCCCGGCGACATTACCGAAGAAAGTTGTAGTTTGCGCAGCTTATTTCACAACAGCATTACAGTAATTTCATATTGCAATGGTGATAACATGAGTTTTTAGCCTAAACATGAATTACCATTGAGAAAACGCTTGCTGCATCCTTAGTTGTTGTGCAGGTTGATCCACGTCTTCTGCCTCTGGGTCTGACTCAGGGTCCCATATATACGGCTGTACGACGGAGCTTAAGCTAGCACTAGCCATTTCTAAAGTGCATGAAATGCGAACGTAAACCCTTTGGAGGGCGGAGTTAATGTAAACAGATTTTTGAAGGGCGTGGCCTTCAGAGCTCATTATCATAAACAGCTCGTTCTGAACGGAAGTCAGAGCAGGCAGAAAAAAGGGGAAATTTTATTATCTAAGAATTATTTTGTGTATTAAATTGAATGAACATGGTCTGGATAGCCCACAGACATACCATAAAAATTTAAAGGACCTATAATTGGTCCCCTTTAAGTCGAGAGAAAAGGACTCACTTGAGCCTGCAGAGACTCTGTATATTTTATTCTCTACTTTTGGTCTTATCTTTTACCCTAAAATGTAAAAATATCAACAAATGTCAAAATTCATTATATATTTCTTAATGTTATAATGTCACCCCAACTGGCCAGAAAAGCCCTCCTCTCAGTGGCCCATGAGCCACCAGTTGATAAGCAGGTTTTGCGGCTCCAGACACATTTTATTTAGTGAGGGAAGTGGCAGAAATGGCTCTTTCGATCCCAAAGGTTGCAGACCCATGCTTTATCACATTCATACACACATTGGAGGCCATGAGGGGTTCAGTGTCTTGCCCAGGGACACTTTGGCATATAACTGCTGGTGGAATCGAACCCCCAACTTTTGCACTGGTGGACGACTGCTCTAACCACTCAGCCATAGCCACCCCATAGTGCTGTGAGTAGTTTATTTTTCATTATGAACACTTGCAGACAGTGTTTTACAAGAAAAGGCAGAATACAAGGAATGTCCTGTCATTTCCATGAACCTGTTTTTGAAACACCCGAGTGGTGTTCTGTTATTGGACTTCTGTGCTCGTCATGGATTGTCCATAACGAACACCATGTTCAGGCATAAGGGTGTCCATATGTGCTCTTGGCACCAGGACACCCTAGGTCGCAGTTCGATGATCGACTTTGTTGTCGTCTCATCTGATCTGCGGCCGCATGTCCTGGACACTCGGGTGAAGAGAGGGGCGGAGCTGTCCACTGACCACTACCTGGTGGTGAGTTGGCTCCGATGGTGGGGGAGGATGCCGGTCAGACCTGGCAGACCCAAACGTATTGTGAGGGTCTGCTGGGAACGTCTGGCAGAGTCTCCCGTAAGACGGAGCTTTAACTCCCACCTCCGGGAGAGCTTTGAACACGTTCCGAGGGAGGCGGGGGACATTGAGTCCGAGTGGGCCATGTTCCGCGCCTCTATTGTCGAGGCAGCTTATCAGAGTTGTGGCCGCAAGGTTGTTGGTGCCTGTCGTGGTGGCAACCCTCGAACCCGGTGGTGGACACCGGCGGTGAGGGATGCTGTCATGCTGAAGAAGGAGTCCTATTGGGCCTTTTTGGCCTGTGGGACCCCGGAAGCAGCAGATAGGTACCGACAGTCCAAGCGGCATGCGGCTCGGGTGGTTGCTGAGGCAAAAACTCGGGCGTGGGAGGAGTTCGGAGAGGCCATGGAGAATGACTTCCGTACGGCTTTGAGGCGATTCTGGTCCACCATCCGGCGTCTCAGGGGGGGGAAGCGGTACGCGACCAACACCATTTATGGTGGGGATGGCGTGCTGTTGACCTCAACTCGGGATGTTGTGAGTCGGTGGGCGGAATACTTCGAAGACCTCCTCAATCCTACTGGCACGTCTTCCACTGAGGAAGCGGAGCCTGGGGACTTTGGGTCGGGCTCTCCAATCTCTGGTGCTGAGGTCGCCAAGGTGGTTAAAAAGCTCCGCGGTGGCAGGGCTCCGGGGGTGGATGAGATTCGTCCTGAGTTCCTTAGGGCTCTGGATGTTGTGGGGTTGTGTTGGCTTACGCGACTCTGCAATATCGCGTGGACATCGGGGGCAGTTCCCTTGGATTGGCAGACTGGGGTGGTGGTTCCCCTATTCAAAAAGGGGGGCCGTAGGGTGTGTTCCAACTATAGGGGGATCACACTCTTAAGCCTCCCTGGTAAGGTCTATTCAGGGGTTCTGGAGAGGAGGGTCCGTCGGATAGTCGAACCTCGGATTCAGGAGGAGCAGTGTGGTTTTCGTCCTGGTCGTGGAACACTGGACCAGCTCTACACCCTCAGCAGGGTTCTGGAGGGTGCGTGGGAGTTTGCCCAACCAGTTTACATGTGCTTTGTGGACTTGGAAAAGGCATTCGACCGTCCCTCGGGGGGTTCTGTGGGGTACTCCGGGAGTATGGGGTACCAGGCCCATTGATATGGGCTGTTAGGTCCCTGTACGACCGGTGTCAGAGCTTGGTCCGCATTGCCGGCAGTAAGTCAGGCTCGTTTCCAGTGAGAGTTGGACTCCGCCAAGGTTGCCCTTTGTCACCGATTCTGTTCATAACTTTTATGGACAGAATTTCTAGGCGCAGCCAAGGTGTTGAGAGGATCCGTTTTGGTGGCCTTAGAATTGCTTCTCTGTTTTTTGCAGATGATGTGGTCCTATTGGCTTCATCAGGTCGTGATCTACAGCTTTTGCTGGAGCGGTTTGCAGCCGAGTGTGATGCGGCCGGGATGAGGATCAGTTCCTCCAAATCCGAGGCCATGGTCTTGAGCCGGAAAAGGGTAGCATGCCCTCTCCGGGTCGGGGAGGAGGTCCTGCCCCAAGTGGAGGAGTTTAAGTATCTCGGGTCTTGTTCACGAATGAGGGAAAACTGGAGCGTGAGATCGATAGGCGGATAGGTGCAGCGTCCGCAGTGAAGCGGGCGCTGTACCGGTCTGTCGTGGTGAAGAGAGAGCTGAGTCGAAAGGCAAAGCTCTCAATTTACCGATCGATCTACGTTCCTACCCTCATCTATGGTCATGAGCTTTGGGTTGTGACCGAAAGAACGAGATTTCGGATACAAGCGGCTGAAATGAGTTTTCTCCGCAGGGTGTCTGGACTCCCCTTAGAGATAGGGTGAGAAGCTCAGTCATCCGGGAGGGACTCGGAGTAGAGCCGCTGCTTCTCCACATCGAGAGGAGCCAGTTGAGGTGGCTCGGGCATCTGGTTAGGATGCCTCCTGGACGCCTCCCTGGTGAGGTGTTCCGGGCATGTCCCACCGGGAGGAGACCCAGAGGAAGACCCAGGACACGCTGGAGGGACTATGTTTCTCGGCTGGCCTGGGAACGCCTTGGGATTCCCCCAGAGGAGCTGCTCCAAGTGGCTGGGGAGAGGGAAGTCTGGGCCTCCCTACTTAGGCTGCTACCCCCGCGACCCGACCCCGGATAAGCGGAAGAAAATGGATGGATGGATGGATGTTTGAAACACAAACCTCAGTTCACATAAAAGAGGGACAAGACCTGGAACAGGAAAAAAAAAAACATACATTTTCAAGTTCTTTCTCAGTTTTTTTTTTGGAGTTTGAAAAAAAAAACTGCTTATTTTGATTTGAGAAAACCCACTGAACAAAAATCGCCCAGCAGACTTGCAATCGGCTACAAGCTGATGGGGCGCGTCAGACGAGGTCATGAAACATTCATCGCTTTGTTTAAAGAATCATGTACCAGCATATTGAGAAACTGCAACTTTAACTGCACGCAACCCTCGTGGAAGCATTTACAAGTACAAGCAAGTGATGTAGTAATGAAAGCAACAAATGGAGCATCCAGACCAGGTTGGGCCGCTTTTCTCTCCAACATTCTTCAAAGAATAACCCTGAGTGCTTTATCTCAGCTGCTGACAGGAAAAGATGTTTGTGCTTGCCTCACCTTGTGCTTAGATGCATGAGAATGTGCACATGCTTTCACACTTCAGCCCAAGTTTAGAGGATAAGTTTGCTCCACTGTCCATGCTGCTGTAACTATTTTCCTGCTTGTTTTGACCTCATTTCCAATCAGGAGAAACACACGAGTCAGCTTGTTTTGCCCTTTGAGAAGCGTCTGAAGTGAAAGTGAGTCGAAGGGTTTGGATTTATCGTGTGCATGTCCGCACACATGTACGCATGGACAGGTTTATGCGAAGGAGGCGCGTTCGATGTAAATCGTCAGAGCTCAGGTGTGTGTGGAATGCTGCTGACAAAACGTCAAGCGTCCCCTCAGGGACACCTGAGTCAGCTGACACAATAACATCTGTGCTCATGGAGGTGCGCACGCTCGTTCACTGCTCTTATTGGTGTCACGGCCCATTCACCTTCTGCTCTTTTGCAGGAATGTGCTCTCTTCTTAGTGGTGGGTCCTAATTTATCTTCTTACCGTAATTTATGTTTATCGTGCAATCTTTTTAGGAAAACATCTGGAAAATAAAACGTTACATGGGTCACATTTCTGTGGTTGTAGTTTGACAACAGTGTTATTTTAGGATCTTTGTCCAACAAAAATCCCATTGACTCTGCATATACAGCATATTTGTGTGGGGCAAAATCAATCTTTCTTTCTTTATGCATTGCTTCCAACTAGTCAGACTCGCTTGTAATCATTTTAGGTGGTCTTAATCAATAGGTTTCACTTTTTATGAGTCTTTTATGAGTCTTTGAGGAACATCAAGTGTAGAACCACTAGACTGAGGAACAGCTTCTACCCTGAGGCTGTCAGACTCATGAATAAATAACCAGAATAATCACAGCAAAATATCACATCATGTTGCTGCTGATCTGTTTCATGTTGCTGCTGATCTGTTTCATGTTGCTGTGTTCATTCGTGCCCATCTGCTCATACAGACTCATGTTCGTGCTGCTGTTTAATGTTTTCTATGATATTAGTGCTTAGTGTTTTTTTTTTTGTTATGTTTTTCTTAGTTCATATCTTAGATGTTATTACTGTTCTTATCTTACATTTTATTGTTGGATGTAACTGGGACCCTGTGTACATCATCTCGTTTCATCACATGTACCACATGCGATGCAAATGACAATAAAGACTCTCTGACTCTGACTTTTAAAGAGTCTCTTTGGACGTTGGGTGTGTTTATTTCTGCTCATTCAGACGTTGTATTGGTCCAGGATGGCACAGCTTGCAAAAAGTAATTAAAAAAATTAGGGAAAAGTACTAGCAGAGGTATGAAAAAACAATGGCTTCATCAAATGAGCAGTGTCTAAATGTTATGGCTTTGAGAAAGAAATTTAAAAAAGTAGTTAAAACCTGCTACAACACAGTTCTCTGGTGTAGTCTTCTCAGTCAGCTGTACTGATAATGTCTTCCACAGACATTCACTTTTGTTCAAAAGCGCAGTGCACGCTCACAATCCCATTCTGCAAGGGTTATTTATATAAATACAAATCAAATCCAACTCCTACTTTTCAACCATCCCTCATCTACTGTAACCGAGTGTGCCCATTGACATACATCTGTACAAAGTTGTCAACAAAGCTCTCATGTGAACAAACCGGTTTCCAAATGACACTTGAAATATCTCCAAGTTCTACTTGGCATTTGCTTTGTTTATTTTATTTTATTCATCATTTTTTTTAGCAACAGCTATGAACGCAATACTACTCTGCCTCAAAGACCGAGAGGGAGATTTAAGGTGCGTAACATCGGGACTTCCACTGTTGACGCTTTTTAAGCTCTTGGACTTTTACTAAATCTGCTTCCCAGGAAGACAGGAAGGAGAGACCAAGAAGAGCATGCAGTGAATCGAAGAGGAAGTGGGGAGGAGAAGAGGTTGGGGGTTCAGCATCTATCAATATTACATGTGCTGAGCCAGCAGAGGATGCATACTCATCAGTGGGAGCAGCTGTGGCGATGCAGCATAGAGCAGGTCGTTGGAACATGGACCACGCTTCATTCCTCGTGAAGAGTAATTCAGTTAAACATAATAGTCTAATGTATATCTACATTCTTTTAGCGCAGGGCCACTCAACTGGTGGCCCGGGGGCCAAATCAGGCCCACGGATGAACTCAGTTCGGCCCACCAATGGCTTCATTTTAAAATAAAACTGGGTTTTAAACCATGGAACAAATTTACTTAATGACAAGAACTGCTGGATGTTCAGCCTCTGAGTTGTTTGTTTTCAGTAACTGTGCCCCCTTGAGCAATTTAGTTGAATAGCATCAGTATATGATAAAGAGAAACAACAAAACTGTAAAAAAAAATGAACTGTTTTTACAAAGCTATGCTAAAAAAAAAAAGGTGTGGACAGGTTTGTTGAGACTTAAAGTGTCTGTGACATCATCTTTCTACTTTGCATAAAATGTTACAATATATATATATCTTGTATCATTCAACTATGTTCATTTTTGCAAACAAAATGATAAATTAATGAAAATTCCTTTCAAAGTGAGTTTAAAATTAAAAACCGTGTTTCTTCACGGGACGTCCGACTACACGCGAATGCAACATCTGTGACGTATGAACCTCAGTCTGCGTGTGCCATGATAACGCATCAATTCTCTGCCAGATCGCCTTTTTTTTGTATAATGCTGTTACGTTGTGTCACATTTGGGTGTTTAATATCATCAGTGAAGAAGTGAGTCTTTTCACTTTCCCAAAAGATGAAATGCTTCTTCAAGTATGGAATAAATAAATTCCCCCCTTCTCGGAGCTCCCTCGCTTCCTGAACAGGTAAGACAAACAAAAAAATACGGGTGCAGACCTAAATTAGAACCTCCTGTTTCTGATCATCTAACTTCCTGCTTCCCAAACTGAAGACAAATCGCTCAAATCTTAACTTAGATTGATAATTTTGTCGTTTTATTTCTTGTCCACCATGAACATTTAATAGGGGCGTTCTAAAGACGTCCATCCTCCTACGTCACAGATGTTGCATTCGTGTGTAGTCGGACGTCCCGTGAAGAAACACGGTTTTTAATTTTAAACTCAGTTTGAAAGGAATTTTCATTAATTTATCATTTTGTTTGCAAAACCGAACATAGTTGAATGATACAAGATATATATATTGTAACATTTTATGCAAAGTAGAAAGATGATGTCACAGACAGTTTAATCTTGGCATTTTGTTATGTTTCAAACTAAAAAGGTTTAACTTAATTAGCATCAGAGGCTAGAAAACCTCTTCTTGGGGCCATAGCGAGTTTCCCAGGACATGGACGCAAGAGGAAATGCAACCCCAGGTCAATTAGTCGGATAGTATGCATGACACAAAAATAGCCAAGGAAACCATCCAGAACCAGTAAAGTCAAACTTCAAAGTGAAGGACGTGGTTTTCTATCCATCAGTAACATTTTGAACCATGATGGGCTTCATGGAGGATGACCCAGCAGAGTTCCAGTATTGTCAGAGAAATGTAAAAATAAAAAAAGAAGCCAAACGTGGATTTGTCAAAATGCTTGTTGACAAGCTTTAATGTTTCTGAGAGAAGTTTCTGGAACTGATGAGACCAAACTTGAGCTTGTAGGCCAATCACATCAACTGTGTTCATTTGATTATTGTGGAAGGGTAATTGTATACGCCTGTAGAAGTGCTGAGCTGAAAACTTTGTTTACTTCCTGAACCTTGTGATAAATCAGATTATAACCTTGAGCTATGGAGAGCTGGCGTGTATTTATCTTCACCTCTGTCATGGTAAACGTTTCTGTGAATATTTGCTGTTATGTGTATCAGTACTCCCTTTGCCTTGTGTTGACAGGAAGGTCATGGCTGCAGACAGCAAAGACCCTGAAGACTTTTTCTGACTTGAGCAAACTTTGTCAAAAGTACAAATGAGCTCCTTTTGTGAGGATGAGCTTCCTCCACGTGGTCCCGGCTGTTATTGTCCTGCTCTCTGCAGACACAAATGTAACTGAGACGGGTGGAACTGCAGCTCCACAAAAAAAAAAAAAGAGGAGCTATAAAGTGTCAACCTGAATGGCTGCTGCTGCTGCATCCATCCACTCTGCTTTATATTCACTGACAGCCCAAGGAGCTGGAGACGGGCCAGGTGCAAAGTGAGGAGTTTACATATAAAGCAGCAAAATTAGATTTAAAAAAAAGCTTAAAACCTCCAAATAAAGCGATTATTTGTAGTGATTTATTTAATAGAATAGTCTCCCCTTTGAGTTGCGTGTCACTTCTGATGTTCAAAACCAGACTGAAGACCCACTTGTTTAAAAAAAGCTTTCAGTGTGTAACTTTTATTACTTTTGGTATTTTAGCATTTAGTATTTTTATTTCCACTGCCTCCTTTTAATGCTGCTGTTTTTATTTTCACTGATTTATTGTACCTGTTTTTATGTTTTCTATCCTGTTAGCACCTTGGTCAATGCAAGGCATAGGAAGGTGCTACAAATAAAGTTGTTTATTATTATTATTATTATTATTATTATTATTATTATTATTATTATTATTATTATTATTATTATTATTATTATAAAATATGCCAGACTGGAGGAGGAAAAAGTGAAATTAAAGTAGGAAAGTTTCCCCTTGAACCCAACTCACGTGTGAAAATTCTCATTACTTGTCTTGTAGTTGAGGGCAAATGTTGAATAAAAAGAGACTTTACTCACCAGTCCAAGTAACACTGCTAATAAAACCAGTTTCATCCTTTTTATTCTCTGAATGTTTACAGAGGAGGAGGAGGAGGAGAGGGGTCCACGATCGGATGCAGAAGGATGCGGATCTCAGCAACTTGGGGGTGAAAAGATCACAGCTGTCATCGCTGCGTCTTTGGCGCACAGTTTTTAGTTTAGTTGTTGTTGGGCAATAGAAAATCTATAACAAATAATAATAATAATAATCTCTCCAGGTGACAAGTCGCAGAGGATCAGTCCTGAACAGGCTGCACGAACAGTCCGCTCTGTGGAGACAAACGACGCGGATGAGACTGACCCATTTGGGTGCGCTCCTCTGCACCGGCTCGTGTGGAAGAAGAAGCGCTCGAGCGCTGCGGCTCCAGGGAAGGAGCCAAACCACGCCCACAAGGCGCGCGCACACACACACACAAACACACACACACGCGCGAGCGCAGTTTGTTCTACAACAAGCCAAAACTTATTTATACAGGTGATGCTTGTAAAATCAGAATATCATGAAAAAGTTGATTTATTTCAGTAATTCCATTCAAAAGGTGAAACTTGTATATCATTCATTATACACAGACTGATATATTTCAAATGTTTCTTTATCTTAATGTGGATGACTGTAACTGACTGACAACTAATGAAAACTCCAAATTCAGTAAAAAAAAAAATAGAATATTGTGAAAAGGTTCAATATTGAAGAGACCTGGTGCCACATTCTAATCAGCTAATTAACTCAAAACACCTGCAAAGGCCTTTAAATGGTCTCAGTCTAGTTCTGTAGGCTACACATCATGAGGAAGACTGCTGGTAATAATAATAATAATAATGAATTTAATTTATAACGCACGTTTCATTAATGAAAATCTCAAAGTGCTACAAGGTGCAACAAAAATCAAAGATCAAATAAAAACAAGTGATAAAATCAAGTAAATCAATGATGGTATCAACTAAGATTAAAGGTAAAATCATGTGGAGGCAGAGTAGGCTCGCTTAAAAAGAAAGGTCTTTAAGCCTTGTTTAAAGTCAACCAGTGACTGTGGAGCTCTCAGGTAGTCAGGGAGGGAGTTCCATAGGCGGGGGGCAGCCACACAGAATGCCCGGTCTCCCATGGTCCTTAATTTGGTTCGTGGAATGTGAAAGAGATTACTGTTCTGTGATCGAAGAGACCGGGTGGATGAATATGGAGCAAGAATGTCCTTTAGAAAATTTGGTGAAGTTCCGTGTAAGCATTGGTGTGTAATGAGAGCAGTTGACAGTTGACAGACTTGACAGTTGTCCAAAAGACGACCTTTGACACCTTGCACAAGGAGGGCAAGACATAAAAGGTCATTGCTAAAGAGGCTGGCTGTTCACAGAGCTCTGTGTCCAAGTGCATTAATAGAGAGGCGAAGGGGAGGAAGCGATGTAGTAGAAAAAAAGTGTACAAGCAATAGTGATAACCGCACCCTGGAGAGGATTGTGAAACAAAACCCATTCCAAAATATGGGAGAGATTCACAAGTGGACTGCAGCTGCAGTCAGTGGTTCAAGAACCACCACGCACAGACATATGCAAGACATGGGTTTCAGCTGTCACATTCCTTTTGTAAAGCCACTCTTGAACAAGAGACAGCGTCAGAAGCATCTCGCCTGGGACTGCTGCTGAGTGGTCCAAAGTTATGTTCTCTGATGAAAGTACATTTTTCATTTATTTTGTAAATCAAGGTCCCAGAGTCTGGAGGAAGAGAGGAGAGGCACATAGTCCACGTTGCTTGAGGTCCAGTGCCAAATTTTCAGTCAATGATGGTTTGGATGGCCATGTCATCTGCTGTGTTGTCCACAGTGTTTTCTGAGGTCTAAGGTCAACACAGCCATCTACCAAGAAGTTTTAGAGAACTTCATGCTTCCTGCTGCTGACCAACTTTATGAAGATGCAGATTTCATTTTCCAACAGGACTTGGCACCTGCACACAGTGCCAAGGTTACCAGTTCCTGGTTTAAGGACCATGGTATCAATGTTCTCAATTGGACAGCAAACTCGCCTGACCTTAACCCCATAGAAAATATATGGAGTATTGTGAAGAAGAAGATGTGATGCACCAGACCCAACAATCCAGAAGAGCTGAAGGCCACTATCAGAGCAACCTGGGCTCTCATAACACCTGAGCAGTGCCACACTCTGATCAACTCCATGCCACACCACATTGCTGCAGTAATCCAGGCAAAAGGAGCCCAAACTAAGTATTGAGTGCTGTACATGCTCATACTTTCATGTTCATACTTTTCAGTTGGCCAACATTTCTAAAAATCCTTTATTTTTATTGGTCTTAAGTAATATTCTAATTTTCTGAAATACTGAATTTCAGGTTTTCATTAGTTGTCAGTTATAATGATCAATTTTAAAAGAAATAAACAGTTGAAATATATCAGTCTGTGCGTAATGAATGAATATAATATACAAGTTTCACTTTTTGGATGGAATTACTGAAATAAATAAACTTTTTCTATATATATATATATATATATATATATATATATATATATATATATATATATATATATATATATATATATATATATATATATATATATATATATATATATATATATATATATATATATATATATTATATATATATATATATATATATATATATATATATATATATATATATATATATATATATATATATATATATATATATATATATATATATATATATATATATATATATATATATATATATATATATATATATATATATATATATATATATATATATATATATATATATATATATATATACATATACATACAAACAATGTTTGTAAACTCTAAACACTCTAAAAGAGCACAGCGTGTCATGATTTCAGCTCCCTGCCTCCTCTCAGACACGGCTGCACTTTGGACTCTCTGCCACCCCCACTTCTCCACAGCAGAAGCGAGATCACAGAGGAGGGAGGAGGAGCTGCAGGAGGATGTTTTTCCTACAGTATGGGCTGCACAAAGGTGCAGCAGGTGCTAAATAATTTAAAAACAAGTTATTTTAAATAAAAAATCCATACCAAGTATGCAGTTTATCCATCAGTCAGCCAATTGTGTGTCATGTCCAATCTGATTTTGAAAAACCGCGATAGAGCGAGACTGCAAAAAAACAAACCGAGAAGTAACGAGGGACTAGTGTATAATGTCAGTCCAGTTTAATACTAATTTAGGTGTCATGTTCTCTGTCCTGGTTTCTGATTGCTGTAATGCCACCAATAAAAAAATAAAATTAAAATAAGTTTCAGCCCCATTTGGTCATTTCTAAAGTGTCCTGTCAAACTGTTATCAATACATTTATCATTTATCATAAGTCATATAGATCAAACATTTTCTTCCTTCAGGCTAGGCTAACAGCTCGCCAAATCCACCAGTTTTAAATTGATTTTCAGACTCATAAAACTAGTTTCAAAGATATCTGAATGCTACATTAGCTGACATTAATCTGCCACACGTTTAATACAGTTTGTTTACTTTGTTGCTGTTTTCTCGACCAAACAAAGTCCATGTTGCGATGCTAATTGGTGCTGAGCACAGACTGTTTGTCAGTAAACATATATTTGCATAGTAACATGAACATTGTGTTAATTTGGCAACATGTGTGTGTCCTGCAGAAGTCCATCCATCCATTTATTATCTTCTGCGTGCTCTGGGGTTGGATTGCGGGGCCAGCAGCTTGAGCTGGGAGGCCCAGACATCTCGTTCCACTTCCAGCTCTTCTGGGAGGACCCCAAGGCATTCTCATGTGAGAGCCCAGTCTCTTCAGCAAGTCCTGTGTCACTTTCCAGTTGGACATGCTTGGAAAAATTCCCTTGGAAGTCATCCAGAGGTCATCCTTACCAGATGCCTGAACCGCCTCAACTGGCTCCTCTCGATGTGAAGGAGCAGCAGCTCTACATGGCGTCTAGAACTTCTCACCTTATATTCAAACCATCTTCATGGGTGCACCTTTTACTAGGAAACCCAAGAACTAAGGTCTCCAAATATATCCCTGTTGCCCAACTTTATAAATATATAAATAAACATTTTACATTACAACCATTGTAACACAATGTATACCAATGTACACCTCATGGTACATAATCATGACTGCCATTTTTATGCTTTAAACAAAGAGAGCATTTCTCCTGGACAAAGACAACGCCTGAGATGAACTATAAGCCGATCTGATCGTGATATTCTGCTCTGAGCCAGTCACTTTCAGTGTGTTGCACAAGCTAACAAGCCTGACAACTGGTAGCAAGTTTGTAAAATCCTCACACACTGAAAATCCCTGAAGCAACGTGCATAAAAGCCCTGTTGTGTCGCTTTATGACTTTGTTTTGTTGGGTTTCAGTGCAGTTGTGTCACTTGATAAGCTTAAAGGCACCAAACTTGTTGGCACTCATGTAATATGATTAATAAGATGATGATGTGTCTTGTTGACGATGGTTACTAAGTTCATTTTTTATAAGTGGATCTCAGTTTTATTTCATTTTTAACATTCTGGCCTGACTCACTAAAGGGTTTTGGGGGCTTTCACCTAAGGGTAGCATCTCTCTGTCTCACAGTGATTTATGTCGGGGCTAATTGTTGTGTGGGACATTAGTACAGCAGGTGTGCAGAGGGAGGGGAAGCTGTGCTGCTATTGGTTCATGAATAATACATGAAGGTAATGGCAAAGAGGGAGGGAACAAGACAAAGAGAATGGAAAAGAGGAAATACGTACATTCTAGGGCTATTTGCAAAAAAATATATAAAAAAATAAAAGATTAATCTAATAAACTATCCCCCATGAATTGTTGCTTTTCTGTGAATGAAATAGTTAAAGGAACATAACACTTTGCTGGTTAAACATAATTTAAAGTTTGGACAATTTTCCAGCTAATGGTGAATATATTATTAAAAGATTTTTTTTTAAACGTGTTTTTGTACAATAAGAATAATAAAGACACAAACAAATGAGCAAAAAGGGCTCTATTCTTTCATATTTTCAAATTATTGTTTTGTTTTTTATTTGTCCGTACTTTTTTTGCATGCACTTTTGGATGCTTTTTTATACATATATATATATTTTTTTCATTCATTCATTCAACCTTTATTTATACAGGCTAGCCTCGTTGAGCCACGGGGACTCATTTACAAGAGGGACCTGTTTCACTCACACCCAGGGTCAATTTAGAGTTACCAATCAGCCTAACATGCATGTTTTTGGACTGTGGGAGGAAACCGGAGCACCCGGAGAAAACCCACGCATGCACGGAGAGAACATGCAAACTCCACCCAGAAAGGCCCCCGGACCGGGATTTGAACCGGGGACCTGCTCGCTGAGAGGCAGCAGCTCTACCAGTTGTGCCACCGTGCTGCCCATATATATATATATATATATATGTATGTATATATAATATATGTGTATAT
>JBBPBX010046027.1:14734-26758 GCA_038048925.1 Garcialebias charrua | reverse complement strand
CCCTTCGTCTGCTGGCGTGTCTACGTTTCGCACCTCAGTCCCAGCTCTGCTCCGGAGCAGGGATTCAGCCGACACTCGAGCGACCCCTACACTGCAACGTATTGGGTCCAGCCGTGACTCTTGATACGTAGGTGCTTCAGGCGTTTTGGATTGCTCCACCTAACTCATTTGAATCAGCCCTCTAAGCGGATGTTCATTTGCGTGTGCGCTTTTTTTTAAACCAGTCTTCAGTTACGGGCGCCGTTCGAGCTGGAAGCAGCTACAGAGAGACGTCTCCTTCGGTGGATTAACTTCTTGCACTGTAAGTAAACTCTTCAAACTGTTATGTGCTTGTTTGTGCAGATGAAAGTGGGAATTCCGGTTGATTGGCAGAGAGTTCACTTCAGAGAAATTAAAATTTTAACCCTACGATTCGCACTTACTACGAACTGGTTTCTTCTGCTCTTTAAACTGTTTGCTAGCGTTGTATTCTGGTCGTTTGTGGGTTTCACATGCTTTATTTTAAGTGTTTTATTTGAGCCACGTGACCCGACCGTGTTGGCTAACTGCTAGCTCAAAAGCTAAGAGGCGAGTCATCGTAGTTTTAAACTGTGTTTCTGTTTCTTGACTTTGTTCTAGTGCGTCCTAGTGCTTCCTTGCTGGCTCTTGTTTTGAGCTTCATTCTTTGATGTGTTTTAAATTACGTGAATCACTGTTGAGTGGTTCTGCCAGGTTCTTCGGGTTTGTGTTAAGCTAATAAGATTTGGTTCGGATCGACTCGGATTGAATTCACATTAAGCTGAAATCAGGAGAGTGGTTTTAAACAGTGTTATTTATTCATTTATTTTTCTCTGCCCTTTGTTGATTTTTAGTTATTTTTCAGGACTTCTTGTTTCAATGTATTGAGAGCTAGCTTTCACTAGCGTTAGCTTAACAGGCCTGGGGCCTGTGTGCCAGAAGTGACTGCTTCGTTTGTAGATAATGATACATTTAACAAATGTTCTCATGTCGGTTCTGGAGGAGAGGTTCTGATCTGAAAGCTCAACTCTGTGCTTTTGAAAAACCATTAACTAGCCAGGCGCCCGTAAGCTACACAGAGCTAAGTGGAGCTATATACCTAGCTCACGTTAGCAGTCACAACATGGCTGCCGACAACAGCATGCTCCCTTCGTGAACACTCTCTAAGTTAAGCACTAGTAAAAAGTTGTGTTGGCAGATTAATTTAAATAAAACGGTCCAGTGGTTTAGTTATCATTAGTTCTAATAACTTATAAATAATACATAAATTAAACAATCTAGGGTAGGTGAGTAATGAACAATTCTACAATTCTGTCTAATCCTGTACTTACAGTAGTTGTCTGATCGTATTAAATGTGTGAAATTGTATTAATGGATATGTTGTGATTGAACTGTTTCACAGTTGGCTTTAATCTATAAACCTAAGTGAAGATGTACCTATGTTTTTATCACTAGATTTCATGACACACACCAAGCTGTCATGCATGAAGATGCCTGGATTTTTCAGACCCTGCACAGTGAGTGTCATTAAATAATTAACATTACATCTGTGTATTAGGTGAACAGCTCATCAAACATGCTTAAGGACTTTCCCTTGTTCAAACCTTAAGTCGTGACAAACTGAATTGATGACTGGTCTGTTTTCTCAGGATTTATACTGTTCAGTGATCTACTGGTCATACAATTAGAATATCATGAAAAGGTTGAGTTATTTCAGTAATTCCATTCAAAAAGTGCAACTTGTATATTATATTCATTCATTACACACAGACTGATATATTTCAAATGTTTATTTCTTCTAATGTTGATGATTATAACTGACAACTAATGAAAACCCTAAATTCGGTATCTCAGAAAATTAGAATATTACTTAAGACCAATAAAAAATAAAAAATTTTTAGAAATGTTGACCAACTGAAAAGTATGAACATGAAAATTATGAGCATGTACAGCATCGATACTTAGTTGGGGGTCCTTTTGTCTGGATTTCTGCAGCAATGCAGCGTGACATGGAGTCCATCAGTCTGTGTCACTGCTCAGGTGTTATGAGAGCCCAGGTTGCTCTGATAGTGGCCTTCAGCTCTTCTGAATTGTTGGGTCTGGTGTATCACATCTTCTTCACAATACTCCATAGATTTTCTGTGGGGTTACGGTCAGGCGAGTTTGCTGGTCAGTTAAGAACAGGGATACCATGGTCCTCAAACCAGGTACTTGTAGCTTTGGCACTATGTGCAGGTGCCAAGTCCTGTTGGTCCTGCAAGAATAACCTGGGCTCATAACACCTGAGCAGTGACACAGACTAATCGACTCCATGCCATGCCGCATTGCTGCAGTAATCCAGACAAAAGGAATCCCAACTAAGTATTGATGCTGTACATGCTCATACTTTTCATGCTCATACTTTTCATGTTCATACTTTTTAGTTGGCCAACATTTCTAAAAATCCTATTTTTTTCCCAGTGGTCTAAGTAATATCCCAATTTTCTGAGATACTGAATTTAGGGTTTTCATTAGTTATCAGTTATAACCATCAACATTAAAAGAAATAAACATTTGAAATATATCAGTCTGTGTGTAATGAATTAATATAATATACAAGTTTCACAGTTTGAATGGATTTACTGAAATAAAACTATTAGAAAAGGACATTAAATAATAATGTCAAACTGTTATAAAGCATTTGATTCTGATAATCTCTTTCATTCTTTTTAGGATGAGCCAGAGCTGATGGAGATGCTGCAGTGGCACTTGTTACCATACCATACCATACCATTTTATTTATAAAGCACTTTAAACAGGAACAAGTCCACACCAAAGTGCTGGACAAACAAACACGCAACAGGCAACACAGACAATGAAGTACAACACGAAAAACATAAAAACATTGCAGATCATAAATCAAACGATCCAATACAAATCAGCTGGCATTGAAAGCAATGGAGTAGTAGTGAGTTTTTAACCGGGATTTGAAAACCGAGAGGGAGGGGGCCTGTTTGATGAGCAGCGGTAACTCGTTCCAGAGTCTTGGGCCTGCTACAGAGAACGCCCTGTCACCCCTGCGCTTAAGGCGAGTTTCTGGAACTATTAAGAGTACCTGATCCTCTGACCTCAAAGCACGTGGAGGGACATATGGGTGTAACAGATCCGAGAGATAGGCGGGAGCGAGACCTCCTTCCCTCCAGGTACAGTAATGAAATGTTATTTTTATTTTTCTGAGTTGTGTCATGTTACACACAATAACTTCATCTGTTAATCAATTTGTATCTGCTCATGTTCACAGCCTGCTGCTCCTCCTCCACCTCCTCTCCACCAGCTCCACCATCCCATCCCGTCTACATGAATGCTCCTACAAGCACCCTGCGGATGTTGGATGTTGTCTATCATGGTGCACTAAGATTCATAACTGGTTGTGATTATCGTACCCACCACTGCACCCTGTATTCACTGGTTAACTGGACATCATTAACCTCACGCAGACTCTTCCACTGGTACATTTTCATCTTTAAATCACTTCTTGGTCTGCTGCCCTCATACATCTCCTCCTACATGTCTTTGCGTGAGTGCAGCTACAGCGTGCGCTCTCAGGACATGATTACCTGCAGTGTTCCGTCAGTGAGGACTGAACTTGGAAAAAGGGCCTTCTCCTACTCTGCTCCTGCTTCATGGAATATCTTACAAAAAGATCTGAAGCTCTCGAACTTGACTTCTCTAAATGGTTTTCAGAATCTGTTGGAATCCTGGCAAAAACCAATGCAGATTTGTTCCTGTCTTTGATTTTATACATCTACAGTATTTTCTGGTGTATAGGTCGCACCTGTGTATAGGTCGCATTATCCAATTATTACCAATAGATTGGAAAAATCCCTAGATAGGTCGCACTGGTGTATAGGTCGCACCTACGTTTAGCTCTGCTGCAAATGTCTGCCACAGGAGCGCACAGCAAGGCTTTTAAGAAGATTAACACTTAAAAACAATTATTTGTTTGATAAAAATTATAGCAAATATGTGTCTGAGCTGAACTTTTCCTTAATAAATGAACGTAATTGTGAAATGAGCTGGATTTAAAATTTGTTTCGCCGAAAGCGATAACAAGCCATATATAGGTTGCACTGGTGTATAGTTCGCAGGCCTTGAAAAAACCATAAAAAGTGCGACCTATACACCGGAAAATACGGTACCTTATAATGTTTTGCTAGTTTTTTGATACTTTGATAAAAAAAAAAGTATTTCTTTTTTGTTTTTTTCTCTTTTTGTTTTCTATTGTTTATTGTTTGTTTATTGTTTAAGGAAATTCTACCACTGCTGTTCATTGTTCTTTAGTTTTAGCAGGTCGCTTTCGTAAATGAGCCCATGAGATTCAATAAGATTTACCTGACTAAATAAAGGTTGATTGAACTGACCTGCCCACCTTCACATACCACCACAGCATCGTCAGAAAGGTACAGCAAAGACATATCAATGTTTTTTCCTTTATTTTTTGTTTTATGCTACATCTACTGTAATATCACCTCTCTCTCGACAGCCTCCAAAGCGTCACGCCCCCCTGGTCCATCCACACATGTGCACCACACCACACAGGTAAGGAGAAGTTGTTGCTGTCTGTGTTTTCATTTCTGCAGATGTTGACGCACATGTTCATTTTTGTGTTGCTGTAATTTCTACACAGCTCACATCGTGGACTTTCCTCATGGATGGACAAGTGTCCACTCTGTCCTGCCTCTGTTGTCCTGCCTGCTGCCTAGCTTCGCTGCTGTCCCATCAGTTTGTCAACATCAACAGTGAGTAGAAGTGGTTCTCTGTCTGTTTTTCATGTTGTCTTTGCAGTTCATTGTCCAGCTGAAAATGCACATGTTCATTTTTGTGTTGCTTTAATTTCTACACAGCTCACATTGTGGACTTTCCTCTTGGATGGACAAGTGTCCTCTCTGTCCTGCCTGCTTCCCTCCCACTAGCACCTCTGCATCTACACATTGCACCACACCAATCATGTAAGGACAAGATGTTTTTCATTTTCATGTTGTCTTTACAGGCAGTTCATTGTCCAGCTGAAAGTGCACATGTTCATTTTTGTGTTGCTGTAATTTCTACACAGCTCACATCGTGGACTTTCTGTTTTGATCTTACTGCCGTAGATTTCCATGACACACACCAAGCTGTCCTGCATGAAGATGCCTGGATTTTTCAGACCCTGCACAGTGAGTGTCATGAAATAATTAACATTACATCTGTGTATTAGGTGAACAGCTCATCAAACATCCTAACATGCTTAAAGGTCCATTGACATGATTTTTTTTACTATTCATAAAATTGCTCAAAATATATATATATTTTAACATTTAAATATGTTCGTTTTTGAAAACAAAATGATAAATCACTTTAATTTTGCTTTAAAAGTGATTTTGAACTTCAAGCCGTGTTTAATCATGGGAAAACCGATTACACACGAACGCACCATCTGTGACGTAGTGAGAGGCAGAGGGCTCTGGTCTCTTTAATAGCGGACAATTTAAAACGATGAATTTATCAATCTATGTGAAGATTTGAGCTATTTGTCTTCATTTTGGGAAGCAGAAAATAGTTTGGGTGATGGAACAAGAAACAACAGGATCTAATTTAGGTCTGATGCTGTATCAGACTGACCTTCATGTGGAGCTGCTCACACACGCGCACTGTGACAAGCCCAGAGCTCTGCCCGGTGTAACGTCACAGATGGTGCGTTCGTGTGTAATCGGTTTTCCCATGATTAAACACGGCTTGAAGTTCAAAATCACCTTTAAAGCAAAATTAAAGTGATTTATCATTTTGTTTGCAAAAACAATATATTTTGAGCAATTTTATGAATAGTACCATAAACTAATCATGTCAGCGGACCTTTAAGGACTTCCCCTTGTTCAAACCTTAAGTCGTGACAAACTGAATTGATGACTGGTCTGTTTTATCAGGATTTATACTGTTCATTGACATACTGGTGCTGGTCATACAAGTAGAATATCATGAAAATGTTGATTTATTTCAGTAATTCCTTTCAAAAAGTGCAACTTGTATATTATATTCATTCATTACACACAGACTGATATATTTCAAATGTTTATTTCTTCTAATGTTGATGATTATAACTGACAACTAATGAAAACCCTAAATTCGATATCTCAGAAAATTAGAATATTACTTAAGACCAATAAAAAATAATAAATATTTTTAGAAATGTTGACCAACTTAAAAGTATGAACATGAAAAGTATGAGCATTTACAGCATCAATACTTAGTTGTGGCTCCTTTTGCCTGGATTAATGCAGTAACGCGGCGTGGCATGGAGTCCATCAGTCTGTGTCACTGCTCAGGTGTTATGAGAGCCCAGGTTGCTCTGATAGTGGCCTTCAGCTCTTCTGAATTGTTGGCTCTGGTGTATCACATCTTCTTCTTCACAATACTTCAAAGATTTTCTATGGGATTATGGTCAGGCGAGTTTGCTGGTCAGTTAAGAACAGGGATACCATGGTCCTTAAACCAGGTACTTGTAGCTTTGGCACTATGTGCAGGTGCCAAGTCCTGTTGGAAAATTAAATCTGCAAGAATAACCTGGGCTCATAACACCTGAGCAGTGGCACAGACTGATCGACTCCATGCCACGACGCATTGCTGCAGTAATCCGGACAAAAGGAATCTTAACTAAGTATTGATGCTGTACATGCTCATACTTTTCATGTTCATACTTTTTAGTTGGCCAACATTTCTAAAAATCCTATTTTTTTCCCCAGTGGTCTAAGTAATATCCCAATTTTCTGAGATACTGAATTTAGGGTTTTCATTAGTTATCAGTTATAACCATCAACATTAAAAGAAATAAACATTTGAAATATATACAATACCATACCACTTTATTTTTAGAGCACTTCAACAAACACAAGGCCAACCAAAGTGCTGTACAATAGAAACAAACAAGCAAAGCAGACAAGAAAACAAAAAATAAAAACAAAATATAGATAGAAATAGCAAAAGAAACTAACTAAAATGGTGAACAATGTATATTACAGAGAGGATCAAAACAAATGACATTGTGTTAAAGGCGAGAGAATAGAAGTGGGTTTTTACGCGAGACTTACGCCAAATTTACACTACATGCGTTCCGGCTCCGTCCCTCTCCGGTCCGACCTCCACAGCAAATACGCACCCATTATAATCAATGACAGAGTTTACACTGGCTCCGCACGGCGGAGGGGAGCAGCGGCGAGCGTACGGCAGTCCGTCAAAATTAGAATCCATCCTATTTCTGCCGGACGCCGGAGCTGTGCCGGAGTCAACTTTCAAAGATTACGTCGCACCAACAGGAAAAGGAACGAGCACAACTTCCGTATTTACAAAATAAAATCACCACGGGCGGACTAATCCTAGCTCTATACGGATTTATTTGTACAAAAATGCTGTCAAACTATCATTTATGACTACGCCTACAAACGCAATACAAGAAATAAATAAATAAATAAAGTATTTTATTCTGAAATGTAATACATCACTTCCTGTTGCTCAAACCATGTCCTGTCGCTCATTTACGAGAGAAGATCAAGGCAGCAGTCTCTACTGTTGTTCTCCTTCTTCCACCGAATGAATTGTTTTGTTCTGACTTACTTATTTATCACTTGATTTATCGCGCAATCTCGCAATTCCCGCGCATGCGTCTCGGAGCGGCGCATCCAGGCGGACCTGAGCGGAGCGGAGGTAGTGGAAATTGGACTCGCTCAGCTGCGACCTGCGGAGCGGGGCGGAGCCGGACCGCATGTAATGTAAATTTGGCGTTAAATTCTGTGAGTGAGGGAGCCTGCCTGACACTCAGTGGCAACTCATTCCACAGTCTTGGACCTGCAACTGAGAAGGCCCTGTCACCTCTGAGCTTCTTTCTCTTTGTGCTTTTTTTTTTCAGTCTGGGACATAGATAGCAGTTGACTTCTTCCGCTTCAGGGAAATTTGCCAGATTACCTGCAGCAAAGAAGTCTGTGATGACTGAACTCTGAACTTTTCCAGGGACTGGTGGGAGCAGGTCCAAGAAGAGCTTGTTGTGAGTAATGAGGAAAAATACAGCCACACTGCTGCTACTGTTGTTATTAAGATAATTTTCTCCATTGCTGGAGATATTCACTGCAACTAGATCTGTGCTTTTAGCAGAAAATGTGGACAAGTTGGTCTTTTTGGACAAAAACTTAAAACTTGATTACCGGTAGTTAGATTGTAAACAGTCTGTTGCTGCTTATTGTTCTGACTGTTATTGTATTTATTAAGATTTTTATTATTGTTAGTATAGTTTATTTAATAATAATAATAATAATAATAATAATAATAATGAATTCAATTTATAGCGCACTTTTCATTAATGAAAATCTCAAAGTGCTACAAAGTGCAACAGAATTAAATGTCAGTAAAACAAGTAAAATCAATAACAGTATCAACTAAGATCAAAAGTAGAATCATGAGGAGGTAGAGTATGCTCGGTTGAAAAGAAAGGTCTTCAAGCCGCTCTTAAAGTCAACCACAGACTGTGGGGCTCTCAGACAGTCAGGAAGAGAGTTCCACAGGCGGGGGGCAGCCACACTGAAAGCCCGGTCTCCCATGGTCCTTAATTTGGTTCTCGGAATGTGAAGGAGATTACTGTTCTGTGACCGCAGCGACCGGGTGGATGAGTATGGAATAAGAATATCCTTCAGATAATCTGGTGAAGTTCCGTGTAAGCATTGATGTGTAATGAGAGCAGTTTTGTACTGAATTCTGTAGGCGACAGGAAGCCAATGAAGGTTATGGAGAATGGGTGTAATATGTTCAAATTTACGAACTCTCAACAAGATCCTTGCTGCACTGTTTTGAATATATTGAAGTTTCTGAAGGTTTTTGCCAGGGATTCCAACAAACAGGGAGTTGCAGTAGTCGAGCCTGGAGGAGACAAAAATTTATTGTAAAGAATGCCGTTTATTTAGATTAAAGATTAAATTAATATTGTATTACACATTAAACTGTATTCTGAATTTGACAGTAATTTATTAAGCGTTTTTGCTCAGGTTGGGCGCGTGCCCAAGAGTATAGCAGATCAGGGAGCTCCACCTCAGCTGCCTTTCTGGACTCACCTGCCCCTCCTCACTCACCTACACCAGTATCAACATCACCTTCTGTATCACTTGCCCCTCCACCTCAGCTGCCATTTTGGACTTACCTGCCCCTCCTCACTCACCTGCACCAGCATCAACATCACTTTCTGTATCACCTGCCCCTCCATAAAGGTAACATTTTCTTTTCTTTTTTTAATTTCTTTTTTTATATAACTCAGCTGCCTCTCCTGACTCACATGCCCCTCTTCACTCACCAGCATCACCAGCACCTTCTGCATCACCTGCCCCTCCATAAAGGTAAGGACTTTTATCTTTTCTTTTTTTTTTTCTTTTTTAATATATAACTCCGGGGAGGGACTCGGAGTAGAGCCGCTGCTTCTCCACATCGAGAGGAGCCAGTTGAGGTGGCTCGGGCATCTGGTTAGGATGCCTCCTGGACGCCTCCCTGGTGAGGTGTTCCGGGCATGTCCCACCGGGAGGAGACCCAGAGGAAGACCCAGGATACGCTGGAGGGACTATGTTTCTCGGCTGGCCTGGGAACGCCTTGGGATTCCCCCAGAGGAGCTGCTCCAAGTGGCTGGGGAGAGGGAAGTCTGGGCCTCCCTACTTAGGCTGCTACCCCCGCGACCCGACCCCGGATAAGCGGAAGAAAATGGATGGATGGATGGATGATCAGCACATAAATATATGGGTAACTGTCCAGAACTATCACAATTTACCCCTATTTGGGGTAATGAAAGCTTCACCCCAGGGACAAATGATGGAGGATTTAAACTATGGAAAACCAAAGGCATACAGAAAATTAAAGATCTATACGCAGAGGGCATATTGCTTACCTTTGATCAGCTATGTAAGAAGTATTTAATACCCCCAAAACATTTTTTTAAATACTTACAACTGAAAAACTATATGTCATCAAAACTGAAACAAATTGTTGACATTCCACCATTAACAAAAATAGAAGAGGTGTGCGTTGGGGACTTAAAAGGGAAGGGCTTTCTTTCTGTGTTTTATAATTTGTTGATGTATTCCTCTAAAGACTCTGCAATTGATAAGTTAGACGCTTGGAGAAGAGATACTTTGGAAAATATAGATGAGGAAGACTGGAATCAGGCTTGCTTAAAAGCACAAACACAAACGATAAACACACGATTTAAACTTCTGCAATATAAATGGCTTATGAGAACCTATATAACACCAGTTAAGCTTCATCATATGTCCAGTAACATTCCAGATACTTGCACTAAATGCTTGTTTAAAAAAGGAACTCTTCTCCATTGTCTGTGGGAATGTCTTAAAATACAGAAGTTTTGGAAATATGTTATTGGGTGTCTATCTGAATTGTTTAATGTAAGGGGTCATTAGAGGTTAAACTTTGTATTCTAGGAATATACCCCGTGGAATTTAAGCAATCACAGAAGAAGACTAAATTGATAGACTATGGACTTCTTCAAGCCAGAAGATCTATTGCATTATGCTGGAGAAGCATGGACGCCCCCTCTCTGGGACACTGGAAGAAAGAAATTGCAAATTCATTGGACTGGAAAAACTAACATACATTGCCAAGGGTAAAGAACGAGACTGAGAATCTCTGGGAGCCATATATGAGGATCATAGGGACTGAGGACGGAACTTGTCAATGGGTAACCTAAATTGATATCTCGACTATAGTTTCTAGTTATACTGTATATTGTCTTGTTAATTTTCTCTGTCTTGATCAGAAGGTCAATTATTTTATTTTTTGAGCTAAACAAATGCAGGTTTGAAGGGTGTGTGTATGTGTGTATGTGCGTGTGTGTGTGTGTGTGTGTGTGTGTGTGTGTGTGTGTGTGTGTGTGTGTGTGTGTGTGTGTGAATGTAAGTGTGTATAAGTGTATGTTTATAAAGTTAAGCTTGTTCTCTGTAAGCTTGTTGTAATATAAAAAAACTCAATAAAATATATTGAAGAAAAAAAGAGTGATAAGAGACTCTTGTTTAAGTGATTAGTGTCCTAGATCCAAACTAAATGAGATGACCGTATCACTGTTCTTTTTTACAGGTTCCAGAGAAAAAGTGCCATTACACATTTATATTCAGAGGATGTTCTGCTTGAATTAAACTGTTTGAATTACACAAAGTATTTGACTATCAAACATTGAATTCAATTATGCTCACATAAACACATTTATATTCAGAGGATGTTCTGCTTGAATTAAACTGTTTGAATTACACAAAGTATTTGACTATCAAACATTGAATTCAATTATGCTCACATAACACAAGGTTATTCATTTGACATAATTTAATTAACACAAAGTAAAAAACAAGAGTATCTTGTGATTTATTTTTGTTTTGATTCAAATTGTTAAAATAAAATGGTGTTAATGTCTTTCACTGAGATTCAGTGGAAGGATGTGTATCACTACAGTCCCCCCTTTTGGAAGTCATTGCCTGTCCATGGGGATAAGTTCCAACACGAAAGGATACCACTAAATGTCTCTGACCTTGATGTAATCCAGAAAACAGAAAAAAAAATCAAAAATTATAATCCCATAATGTTTTTGGTAATTCCATACTCTTTGTAGGTAATCCCATTGTGGCAAACTTATAATCCTTTGGAAACTGAGTCTGTAATTCCTTGGAGAACAAAGTTTATAATCCACAATGGTAATTCTACACCTGTAATTCCACAACGATGATGATTTAATCAGCAACAATTGTTTTTGAATCAGCATGTAGAGGGGATCCCTTGGATTGAGGTAGAGGAGGCGACCCTTGGATGAAGGTTGAAGACCAACGTCAGAGTTGTAGGTCCCCACATCGAAGGTTGTTGGCTGGTTGGTTTCCAGTCCATACCACTCTGGTTCTGTGTTATGCGTTTATGTGGTTTTAGGTGGGCTTATGATTGGGAATTTACATTAGCCTTACCTATATGTACCTGGTATGTAAGCTATCA
>JBBPBX010046027.1:0-14650 GCA_038048925.1 Garcialebias charrua | reverse complement strand
ACTCCAAACATTCCAGCTTATCTTAGAACTTTAAGAAAGAACTCTGAGATGAGAGAGACTTGTCTCTTTTTCATTGGTCCGTGGACCAGCGAGGAGTTCACTTGTTGTTATCAAGACTCAAGGTGAAATTCAAAGCAGAGTGAAAATGTTTTGGAAAGACAGAGAGTGCTGGAGCCCTTCTCATGAAAACAACGGATTAACTGTCTTCTGACTTTCTAAACAAAACGGCCGGGTCTCTCTGACCCGAGTCTTCAACTTTCACCCAGCAGTGGACACAGTGATGTGCAGAAGTGACACAGTTTAACTCTACAGAATAACACAGCTTAAAAGCACACATCATGAAAATGACAAAAGTTATTCTTTTGATTACATTAGAATAAAATCAAAGATAGGAATAGTCTCTTTTGGTGACTATGTTCTCAGATTACAACTAATGGAATAATTTGTAGTAAATGTCTTGCTTTACTGAGAGGTCAGTAAAAGTCATCTCTGGAACAGTTCAAAAATACACAGGTGTATCAAAGTGGACATGGTCATGCCCACTACACAGCCAAATGTGAGTCCAGTGTTGGCTGCCTTGAAAGGACGTTGTCCACGTAAATCAGTGTCCCGCGCTCATGGGCGTCTGGACATGCTTTGTTTTGGAAGATGTTGAACTCTGCAGGTGAATTAGCGTAGCCAAAGGGACACCTGTTGAAGGTGTATGGTCGGCCACCAAAAGTGAAAGCTAGTTTGTATTGGTCTTCGGTACACACAGGAATGGTCCAAAAACCAGAGGTGACGTTGAGGCTCGAAAAGTACTTACCATCGGGGACCTTGGGCAGTTCCTGTTGGAGCTGGGTCATTGGCCACCTGGATAAGGGATAAAGGAACCTGTTTGTTTAGCTTTCTGTAGTCTATTGTGAGTCTCCACTTACTATTTGGTTTTAACACTGGCCATAAAGGTGCAGAGTAAGTGCTGTTACAGTGTCTGATGATACCTTTTTCTAACAGGTTATCAATGATCTCCTTGATAGATTTATTTGCTGTCAGGGGAATCTTGTATTGTCTGACAAATGTTGGTGGAGCGTTGGATGGAGTTGGGATGCTCACTGTGTGGAACGTGGTCAACCCACAATCCATCGAGTCAGTTGAGAATGATTTCTCATGTTTTAAGAGAACTTGGTGAAGTTTGTCCCTTTCTTCATCAGTTTTCAGGGCGTCGGCTTGGGCGACCACCTGTTCAATCTGTGAAGCAATTGAGAGGGGTTCTTGTTCTTTGGGGAGCTCCAGTGAGTCCCTTTCCATCTTGTAAAACCTGTCTACAGGTATGACACTATAAGTTTGAGGGCCTAAACTGTCTCCTAGGTTGAGACTAAACCTGTTGACTGTCTCATGGTCGAACTCATTGGGGGAGAAGAGAGCTATGGCCTGTGTTGGTTCCGTGAACAAGACTTGCCCCGTGTGTTGACTTGGGATCAAGTTTTCTGGGAGTCCTCCCAGAAATGGAATGCTTAGTTCAAAATAATGAAAATCAGTAGAGATCAACCATCCTAGCTGTGTGTCCTTTGGGATCAGTACCTCTTCTGTGCCTGTGTTGCAAACAGCAACAGATGTGGTTCTGCAGTCGAGGGTCACTTGGCATGTGGCCTCCATGGATAGTCCCAAGTTGAAAAACGTAGGAGATGGTTGAAAGTATGCCTGTTTTTGGCTAATATCTTGACCTTTCACAATGTGAATTTTTACCATTTTGTTCATAACCTGAGGTGGTACTGTAGTGTCATGGTTGTTAGCAACCTGACACCTCTGGGATGGTCTGTCCAGCCTTAAGGTTTTCTTGGTTAACACAGGAGAATCCTTTGTGGCTGTATTTAGTGACCACAGTACATTGTTGTTGATGTCCACTCAGACACCTAACCTTACCAAAACGTCAGAGCCTATGTAGGTTGCATGTGGTAAGTTTGCGGCCACGAGGAACGGGTGGACCAGTTCTCGTTGGTTCCAGTTCAGTTTCAGGTAAATGATTCCTCTTACGGTCATTTCATAGAAAGCTCGACTGATTGCTGACTTCTCTGTCCCTGGGGACAGTACAGCATCTTCGGTGTGGGATCCTTGGATCTCCACACCTTTTTATTTTTAAATTTTTTTTATTTTTTATTTATTTCCCTTTTACAGATGGCCTCCCTTCTCATCTTACAGCCATCCTCTTCACACCATTATGATTTTTTAAAATAGGATAGAAAGAAAGGAAAGACGGAAAGTAAGACTACAAAATATAATAAATATACACAAAGAGAGCACAAGGCAAATACACCCGACCGCTGTCTGTAAACCTGCAAAGAACATGACAGAACACAGCAACAAAATACATATGGTAAATGGTAAATGGAGCTTATTTATATAGCGCTTTCCAGCCCCTTGTGAGGAGCCCCAAAGCGCTTTACAATACCAACCATCCACCCATTCATACACACATTCATACACCGGTAGTGGTAGCCTGCCTTGCAAGGCGCCATCCAGACCTACCGGGAGCAACTCAGGGTTAAGTGTCTTGCCCAGGGACACAACGACACATGGTGAGCAGACGCGGGATTCGAACCTCCAACCTTCCGATCGGGGGTCGACTGACATTACCACTGTGCCACGGCCGCCCACAAGACTTGTATATATGTATATACATATGAATACATACATATGAATATGTATAAAAGACTTAGAATATTCATGGCTTTGCAGTAGATT
Source organism: Garcialebias charrua (assembly GCA_038048925.1). Taxonomy (NCBI): domain Eukaryota; kingdom Metazoa; phylum Chordata; class Actinopteri; order Cyprinodontiformes; family Rivulidae; genus Garcialebias; species Garcialebias charrua. Next base: position 11,929 of record JBBPBX010046027.1, on the reverse strand, counting down.
TCTATAAACATATATACCTATACCTACATATACATACATACATATATATACATGCATATGCAGTCACATATACATCTACATATCTACATACAATATACATCCCTGCATCTATTTGTGTGTGGTTGTATAAGGCTTCTCTAATAGAACATTCAATAGTGATGGCGAAGCATCAGAGACCCAACCCCCAAGACCTGAGGCAGACAAAGGAGGGACCCCAAGCGCAGAGCTCCCAGGGCCACCCGGACAGGACGAGCCACTCACTCACCCCCAAGATCTGACCATAGGGGAGAACCGGAAGAGCCCCACTAGCGACTACACACAATGACGCCCGCGGCTAACAGCGACATACTCACAGGCCCCCACCGGAACCCGCTGCACCGACGTAGCCCCAGGCCCAGGCACCAAGGCCCGGGAACTGAGGACGCACCCTCCCCAGGTCCAGGCCCAACAGGACCAGAAGACCCCAGCCCCACCAGGTAGTCACCAGGCAGAGCCGACACACGCCCANCGAGTTGCTCCTGGTAGGACTGGAAAGCACCTTGCATGGTAGTCTGCCGCTACCGGTGTATGAATGTGTGTAGCACTTTGAGATTTTCACTAATGAAAAGTGCGTTATAAATTGAATTCATTATTATTATAGCGCTACACATTGCTCCAGGTTGGTTATCCTTGTTTGTATTATTCAAAATTTCTAACAACCGACGTAGTTTCTCTGTCTCTTCAGAGCTCAGAGGTTTATGACCTTTTTTCTGGGACTTGTGTGATTTTTTGCTAGTTTCTTTGCTAGTTTCTGACTGTTCCATTCGAGGTGCAGGAGAAGCAGGTCCTTTGTTTGGGAGTTCCGGTTGGGACCACCCATTGTTATGTTATGTCTGTGGGCTATCCAGACCATGTTCATTCAATTTAATACACAAAATAATTCTTAGATAATAAAATATCCCCTTTTTAGTTCTGCCTTTTCTCATTTCCGTTCTGAACAGGCTGTTTATGATAATGAGCTCTGAAGGCCACGCCCTTCAAAAATCTGTTTACATTAACTCCGCCCTCCAAAGGGTTTACGTTAGCATTTCTTGCACTTTAGAAATGGCTAGTGCTAGCTTAAGATAACTTACCGAAAGCCGTATGCGCGCGCCGCCATTTGCTGCACCTGTTAGCATTAGCCCACCCGAATCCGAGGCTAATGTTAGCTCGTTCCTCCTCCGCCCGCTTAGCTCCGCTCGTTGCATGCAGCGCTTTGGGAGCGATCGCAGACACATACACAAAGTTCACCGAGTGTTTCCAGATAATTTATCCGTATGAGGCAACCTCTGATCGGAGCACGGTCCTCAAAAGCTAGCAGCTCCCGGCGGCAGATGGTCCCTTCGCCGGCATGTCCAATCCCCGCCCGCTTTGCTCCGCTCGTTGCATGGTCAGGCAGCGGTGATCTGCTCGTTTTATGTCTGCCGGCTGCTCGTTGGGAGCGATCGCTAATACGCTAAAAATTGAACTAAAACGTAAAAATAACAATTATACTTTATTTATAAAGCCATTTAAAACAACCACAGCTGCAACAAAGTGCTGTACACATGAAATTAAGAACATTTAAACAAAAGATGAGATGAAATCAGGAAAAACAACCATCACGTCTTTTATACTGAAGTGGGTTGAGCCTAACCAGGGGTTGCTAGGTGAGGGGCTGGACTCAGGCTTGGGGTGGGTTGTGGCTGCGGATTATGACATCACAAGCCGCAGGATTTGAAAACGAGACATTTATATCCCTGAAAAATAAATCTACTTAGAGTAAATATACCACTGGGTGCATTTCTTTGGCCCTAGGACTGTTTTTTTTAAGAAGTAAATACCCAAAGTAGAGTAAAAAAAACATTAAAAAGTGAATTTTGCATCTGTGGTCCCCTTTAAATCAAACACTGAAAATATTATCAGAGCAAAAGGTGCCTAAATGTGAAGTCTACTGAATTGGCATGCATACTCTATGTCCTCAAATACCCACTATGACTGCAAATCAAAGCAGCATTTGTTCTTGAAATTCTTGATAACATGATAAAGCTTCTCGGATGAGAAGCGAAACGTCTTCTGTTACAAATAAAGTCCAGTTGATCTTGAATTGAACGCCTTTTTGATTTATCATGTCCTGGACGACTGAGAATCTTCACCAGCATCTTGAAAATCTTCTTCCTGTAGTTCACCTGCAGCTCTTTAGTTTTTCCAGCATTGAGTTGCAGGTGGTTCTGTCCACCACCTCTGTACAGTATTCAGCTTCAGGGTCACCAGTGAGGCAGCTCACAACGGCAGAGTCATCCAGAACTTCTGCAGATGGCAGGATTGTGAGTTGTACCTGAAGTCTGAGGTGTAGAGGGTAAACAGTAATGGTGCGAGGACCGTCCCTTGAGGAGCTCCTGTGCTGCTCAGTATGGTATCCGAGGTTGTGTTCTGCAGCCTCACATACTGTGACCAACCTGTGAGGTAGTCTCTGATCCAGGTGACAGCGAGTCGTTCACCTGCATGTCCATGAGCTACTGCAGAGTAGAGCAGGTCTGATGGTGTTAGAAGCACTGGAAAGGTCAAAGAACATGACTCTTACCGTGCTGTAACTAGACACATTATCAGAACCCAGATGTTGAAGCCACAAAGTGGTGTGTGTTAATGGAACTTTGAAATCCCATGAACAACCTGCATCTATGGCACCACCCATCTATGTTGATGGCACAGCCTTAGATCTCAAAGTCAAAGTCAACTTTATTGTCAGAACTGCAATATGTACAGGACATACACAGGATTGAAATTGTGTTTCTCTCAGTCCCTCGGTGCAACAGTAACCATTTAAACACCAAAACACTGAAACATTTAATAAACATAAGCATAAAATAGCTAAAAGTGTAACACTGTCCTGAGTTTTTGCATAGTAGTATAAAAGTATGAAAATTTACACCAACACTAAAACTAAAACACTAAACATTTAATGAACATAAGCATAAGATTAAATAATAAAGTGTACCGGTAATACTGTCCTGATCTCAGACTGTTCCCTAAAATACAACACAGCAGTGCCCATTAAGTGGACATTTAGGCTTAAAAGTTAAACAGTGAACAATACTCTGCCTGGCCCAAAAAAAGTTGCCCCCCCAAAAAAAGGTCACACACACACACACACACACACACTAATATTTAGTTGAACCGCCTTTAGCTTTGATTACAGCATGCATTCACTGTGACATTGTTTCAATAAGCTTCTGCAATGTCACAAGATCTATTTCCATCCAGTGTTGCATTAATTTTTCACCAATATCTTGTATTGATGAATAGGCACTAGGCATGATGGGTGCATCACTTCACCTGCTTCTCTTCTTATCCTAATGCGACCATCACTCTGGAACAGGGTCATTCTGGACTCATCAGACCACATGACCTTCTTCCATTGCTCCAGAGGCCAATCTTTATGCTCTCTAGCAAACTGAAGCCTTTTTTCCAATTAGCCTCACTGATTAGTGGTTTTCGTAAGGCTACACAGGTAGCTAAGCTCAAGCCAGTGTTGGCCAGATCTGACCTTGACAAACTAGTCCATGCCTTTATCACGACCCATTTGGACTGTTGCAATGCGCTCTCTGCTGGGGTCAGCCAGGCCTTCATCTCATGTCTTCAGCTAGTCCAGAATGCTGCTGCTCGGCTCTTATCCCAAACTCGTAGATCTGAACACATCACATCAGTTCTGTCCTCCCTTCACTGGCTCCCTGTGCGGTCTAGAATAGTCTTTAAAATTGTTCTGTTGACCTTCAAATGCCTAAATGGCCTCGCGCCCCTTTATCTCTCCGAGCTACTGGAACCATGCGTTCCCTCCCGGACCCTGAGATCATCAGATCAGCTGCTTTTGGCTGTTCCTAAAACAAGACTGAAGCTCAGAGGAGATTGGGCCTTTTCAGTCATTGGCCCCAAACTCTGGAACAACATGCCCCCCAACATTAGACATGCAACCTCCCTTCCTCAGTTCAAATCCCTGCTAAAAACGCACCTGTTCTCACAGACATTTCACACAGAGTGAGTTGATTTAGTGTTTTTTTTTTGTTTGTTCTGTGCTCCAATGTTTTAAATGCGTTTTTAATTATTCAGTATTATCATTAGTGTTAGGTATTCTTTCATTAAAGACAGTGTAAAGTAAATTTCAATATTTTCTTCAATAAACATTATAAATGTCATAATTGTAATGTTGTAAATGAGTAAAAAGTCTCAAAATTGTAGATAAATTAATTTTGGAGTTATAGATCAACCTGTGTATAAAGATATGTCTGTTTCAGGATTTTTTAGGCGTGTTTTAAATGTGACCGCGTTTCGTCACGCGGTCTTCTTAAGTATAGCCCCACCCCCTGCAGCTCCAGCCGTATAAATTAGATCTTCGCCTCGGTGGAGCCGTTCACTCGCGAATCGCAGATAGCATCAGATAGCAATAGCATAGATATTTTGTTCATTGTTAGCTAGCTAATCAATTATGCCTCGTTCGTGCATCTTCCCTGGATGTCGCAATGGTCAGGGCACCCGCTTGGTGACTTTATTTAAGTTTCCGAGAGATGACCGCCTGAAAAAACTCTGGATCGATTTTGTAACGAGAGGCCATGAAGACATCAGGATCACTGCCAGCACTCGCCTTTGCAGTTCCCATTTCAAAGTGGCAAACTATGTTCTGTTCAATGTTATTTAGCCTGCTGGTTGTCTAACTTACTTTGGCTATGCTAGCACGACATTTTGATAACATCCATGGAATAAAAAATAAATAAATACCATTCTGATGCAGGCTGTGAAGAACGATGCCGACCGTCACAGTGGTCACTGTCTGACTCAGAGTCTGAGTCTGGCTCTGGAGGTTCAAATGAGTAGGGCTGGAGAACTCCAATTAGGCTGCCAGCCTTCGCGAACATCTTCAGGGTGCAGGACACGGGCGCAGTACTGCGCTGAAACCACGCCCACGCGCTGACACGCCCCCAGCGTTTCAGACCAGGGCACAATTATGTTTTTTCATTATTTTTGAGACTTAATTTTATAAGGTAAACAATGTTTTTAATCAGTCAGATTTATATGGGTGATTAATAACACATATTTATGCCATGTGACAAACTCAAAACACACATTTAATTTTACTTTACACGGTCTTTAATTTTTACTCCCATTGTTGTTGTTAAGCACTTTGATAACAGTTTCTGTTTTAAATGTGCTCTATAGATAAAGTTGACTTGACTTGACTACACAGCTGTTCAGTCCCAATCCATTGAGCTCCCTTCACTATTAAACATAGCCCTGAGTGCTACTGTTGTTTTTCTTTGATTTGATTTCACCAAACGTTTAAGTGATCACCAATCTTGATCATTCAGGATTTCATTCCTTCCTCAAAGACCATGGGTCAAGTCAAGACATCTTTATTTCTAGAGCACAGTTAAAACAGATACTGTAAACTGTTATCAAGGTGCTTTACAAACAACATAAAAGAGATTTAAATTTTACAGAAACAGTAACACACACAAATGGTAAAACTATGAAATTAACAGCAGTAAAAATATAATAAAAATGTATAAGAACAGCATTAAAATAAAAAAAATAAAAAATCCACGGGACTAAACATACTACGTCAGCTCACACAGTACTGTATGACACGCCAGAGAGAACAGATGGGTTGTTAGCATGGATTTGAACAGATGAAGGGAGGTGTCCCCACTATCCTTCCAGTTTTCAATAATGTGTTGGACGGTTCTTAACCCAGTTTTAGTAGTTTCTTCAATCTCCTTAGATGTTTGCTCTGCTTGATGCCAATGATTTGACCCTTCTCAAACAGACTGACATCTTTTCCACGGCCATGCGATGTCTTTCAACGCGGTCGTTTAAGAAATGAGAAGCAACCCATGGCACCCGTTGGGGTTAAGTAACTTGTTGCAGCTGAAACATCACCCATGCAGTAATTATCCAATAGGAGACTTGTACCTATTTGAATAGTTAAATCCAGGTGGAGACATTTTTTGGCCAGGCAGTGTAGTAAAACTCTGTCTGTGTCATTCCTTATTTAGTCAATGTTTTGACCAGATTGACAAGATAACGACTAGCAAGAGCAGGGCCAAGACAGAAGTTCCTTCCTTTTTAAAATAATTTCACTCTCAAATGCAACATTGTCAGTTCCACAGCTCTAGATAATTCTGGCAGAACAATTTTGTCGTTACGGCTGCAAATGTCTCAGGGCACATCTGAAGTGCTTCAATGAGTGGTTTCTGCTGCTCTTTAGGGTCACAAATAATCCAATTTCTGTGTAAACTGTCCAAAAGACAGTAATGTAAAGCTAGTGTCAGAATGAACTGCTGGATTTTTTTTAAAGATTGGACTTGTTTTAAAAAGTCAACAACTAACTTTGGTCTCACTCAGAGTAGTGCTTAACTCACTAATCCATTCAGAATTAAAGTTTTCTTTTTTCCACACTAAGGTTGTTCAAGAGGTCACATGTTTGCTTTACAGTTTTTCTGTCACATTTCAGCTTCAAGCAAAATAAATCAGTTTAGTTTGTGAAGCATGATAAAAAAGTAGAGCCTGTTTTCCTTTGCTCGCATGGATATTTTCCAACATCAAAGGAAAGTGAGAAAATATGTTCCCTCTGATTGGGTGTTCAAAGATTAAAGCTTATCTTTAGCCAGTGTGCAGTTTAAATATTAATATGCCTTTTTTAGATGAAAAACTGAGTTGTATTCGTCTCGACAGTTCATCGTAGTGAAAATGTAACATCAATATTGTGTACTGGTGACACAAAATTATTTTCAGCTGCAGCCACCTTTGTCCTTGAACAACCATTTCCTTTTAGGACCTATACAGGTATGCCACGGATTTACCTGGAGCCGTCAAAATGGTGTGTGTGTGTGTGTGTGTGTGTGTGTGTGTGTGTGTGTGTGCATGGGGATAATGTGCAGAACTGTCAAACTAAAGAAAGAAGAGGAACTGTCTGAGTGTGGGGACAGCCAGATCTATTCCTGGACAAAAACACACAGTTTATTCAAGCTGCCAGAATATTTTCTGACTATATTTTCTGGAATACAACTAAGCTAAGATGTAGATTCCCCCCCACCCCCTTTGGCATACAAACTCAGCCAATTACATGAAACCAGAGCAGAAAAACACCACCAACCAACATGCCAACAGCTCTTTGACTTTTTTTCCGTTGTTTTTTTCCTCTTATTAAGACCAGTTTGTTATTCCAGTTCAGAATCTCTCAGGTGGAAGATGTCCATTCTCATTTGTCTGTTTCGCCCCAAGTATATTATCCTATGAATTAATGTATGTAGAGTCTAAAATGAACTTAGTGTCTACAAAAGTACATTTTTTGTTTTGCCTTTCCATTCCCTGGGTCAATTGAGGACATTTATTCAACTTTGATAATCTGCTTTTACTAGAAACATTTGACGTAATAATCTGACTTTTTAACGTACTTTATATAAGTAAATATGAAAGTAAAGCATGTGAGACTTACGTGGTCTTCTGGCACAGATCACTCACTGTCTCGTGCTGACAGCAGTGCAGAGAAACTGACAGGGACCACTGACGCTCCAAGTTAGTGATGTGCCCGTGACACTAATGGACTACAACTCTGTGCCCTCGCTAACATTATTCTGTCTGAGGCCCGTCTGTCTTGGACGGTGTCTCTGGCACACTCTTCACCCCAGTGGACAATCGCATCAACGTGCGCTGCATGTCAACACTCACTGAGACTCTGTAAGGACCGACTGAACCCAGAGTGGTACGAGACCAGAACAGAGGCACAACTCAGAGTAACAATTATTTACAGTGTTTATTATGTACAGGTGATAAAAAGGGACACTTGGGGTCTTGGGAGTGCCTGGAAGAGAGAACAGGGTCAGGGTCCTACTGGTGGGATAGGTGGATCAAACTGATGCTCTGTTTGGTTTCTTACAGGGGATGTTGGGTCGGTGGGTTGGCAGCGAGTGGCAACAAGGCAGGAACTGGCAGACAAAGGCAGACGAAAACAGGATCCAGGGTTCACAAAACTGTGGACACAAAATCACAAGGTGAGTACTCTTATCAGACTGATACTTTCTGGCTGAAGTCATAAATACCGATTGAGGCACAATGCTCCAGCATTGGATCTCACTGGACTGCAGCCTTAAGTAGTGGAGCTCCTCGTTAGATGATGACCGTCAGCTGGCGTCAATCAGCGGCCATCTTGGAGAGGGCGGCAGGGCTGCAGACAGTGGGATCCCAACTCAGATGTTTGCTCCAAGATGAGGGGTTGCGTTCGGCGACGCACCGGAGGGCGGTCTCAAGTTCCTGGTTACACCGCTCGGCCTGACCATTTGATTGAGGGTGGTAACCCGAAGTGAGGCTTGTTGTAGCCCCCAGAGTGGTGCAAAAGCTCTTCCAGACCTGCGAGATAAACTGAGGCCCCCGATCTGACACAATATCAGAGGGGATTCCGTGAATGCGGAACACATGTGTGACAAGGAGGTTAGCCGTCTCAGAAGCAGAGGGAAGTTTTGGTAGGGGAATGAAATGAGCAGCTTTCGAAAAACGGTCAATGATGGTGAAGATGACAGTATTACCTTCGGAAGGTGGCAGACCCGTGACGAAGTCAACGGCGATATGAGACCAAGGACGGCCGGGCGTGGGCAAGGGTTGCAGGAGACCGGCAGGGGGCTGATTGCCGGTCTTATTCCTAGCACAGGTCGGACAGGCTGAAACATAGGACTTGACATCTTGGGTGAGCGTGGGCCACCAGAAATGAGTCTTGACCAAAGAGAGCATACGGGAGGTGCCAGGATGACAGGACAGTTTGTGTGAATGGAGCCAGTCCAATACCTTACTCCTCATATTAGAAGGAACGAAAAGTTTGCCAGGAGGACCCGTGCCAGGGTCAGGTTCATCCTTCTGGGCGTCCATAACGTCCTTCTCGATGGGCCAGGTGAGAACTCCCACGACAGAGACAGGTGGTATTATGGTCTCCTCAATGTCCGGAGAATCTGGGGAAGAAAACTGACGGGAGAGAGCATCCGGTTTAATATTTTTTGAGCCAGGTCTAAAAGTCAAAACGAAGTTAAACCGGTTAAAGAAAAGGGACCATCGTGCTTGTCTGGGGGTCAATCTCTTTGCCTCTCTCAGGTATGTGAGGTTTTTGTGGTCTGTCCATATCAAAAAAGGGATAGGAGTACCTTCTAACCAATGGCGCCATTCCTCTAATGCCAGTTTCACTGCCAATAACTCGCGGTTGCCAACATCATAGTTTCTCTCTGCCTGTGATAATCGTCGTGAGAAAAAGGCACAAGGGTGGACTTTGTTATCTTTGGGAGAACGTTGAGACAAAACGGCACCCACCCCAGAGTCTGAGGCATCCACTTCCAAGATGAATTGATGGCTAGGGTCAGGATGGCATAAAACAGGTGTAGAAGCAAATAGTTTCTTAAGTCTGTTGAAGGCGGCATCTGCATCGGGAGTCCACTTGAAGGTCTGGTTTATGGAGGTAAGTTGAGAGAGAGGGGCGGCGATGCGGCTGTAGTTCTTTATGAACCGCCTGTAAAAGTTTGCAAAACCAAGAAATCGCTGAAGCTGTTTTCTGTTCTCCGGAACTGGCCACTCCACGACTGCTCTGGTCTTCTCGGGGTCAGTTCGATAACAACCACTCTCGAAAATGAACCCCAAGAACGATACTGAGGTCACATGAAACTCACATTTTTCTCCTTTAACATATAACTGATTTTCGTAGAGTCTCTGTAAGACTCTACGTACGTGGTTGTGATGCTCTTTCTCGTCTCTAGAATAAACAAGGATATCATCTAAGTACACAAAAACGAAGTCCCCCAAAAAGTCACGCAGGACATCATTAATCAAAGCCTGGAACACAGCAGGTGCATTGGACAAACCAAAAGGCATTACCAAATACTCAAAATGTCCGAGTGGTGTCTTGAATGCTGTTTTCCACTCATCCCCCTCTTTAATCCGCACCAAATGGTAGGCGTTTCTGAGATCCAATTTAGTGAAGATGGTAGCTGACGGGAGTTGTTCATATATGGAATCGATAAGGGGTAATGGATATTTGTTCTTTACAGTTATATTGTTAAGACCCCTATAATCAATACATGGACGTAAAGTGCCATCCTTCTTCCCCACAAAGAAAAACCCAGCTCCCACAGGTGAAGTGGAGGGACGTATTATGCCAGATTCAAGAGATTCTTTGATGTATTTCTTCATAGACTCCCTTTCAGGTCCCGACAGGTTATACAATCGACTAGCCGGTAATGTGGCACCAGGTAGGAGGTCGATAGTACAATCATAGGGACGGTGGGGAGGTAGAGACAAAGCATGTTGTTTACTGAAAACAGGAGCCAAATCATGGTAGACAGATGGGATCTCAGAGACGTCTACTTCCTCGTGTGACACAACATCCGCAGGTTGACATGTGACAGCAGAATGAAGGCATTGTGCTAGACACCTATCACTCCATTTTTCAATTCTCCCCAACTCCCAGTTAATAGTCGGATTGTGCTTTTTTAACCAAGGATAACCAAGTATGAGTTGGGGAGTGGAGGCTTTGAACACAAAAAAATCAATAGTCTCATGGTGATTACCAGAAATGATCAGATGAAGGTCAGGAGTCTTTAGAGTAATCTGGTCTAAAGTTTCACCAGTAACCCCAGCTATACTGATGGGAGGAATCGCCAGGGTGGGTAGAGATAATCCTTGAACCAGGTCTAAACTAATCAAATTTTGTTCTGCACCAGAATCCAACAAAGCTGGAACAGGATGTTGATTGTGGTGGATTTGGATGATTGTGGGCAATAAAAGTCGACAGGCGGAGGAGAGAGCAGAAGTGCCCACCAATATCTCTCTTTTCATTGGCGGGCGTTTTCGTTTCCCAGCAATGGACAACTTATCCGGTAATGCCCGGTCTTTCCACAATACATGCAGGCATTATTGTCACTGCGCCTTTGTCTCTCCTCAGGAGACAGATGAAATTTGTTTATTTGCATGGGCTCAGGTTCAGAAGATGAATGAAAACGTTCTGTGGGAACGACGTGACGAGGAAATGAGACGGGACCTCTGTCTCTCTGGGACTTGTAGTCCGAAAACGTGTTCTTGTAGGCGTGGGGCTCACCTGATGACGTGGCAAACCCGGAAGTGGAGCGATGACGGGAGTTGTAGTCCTTTTCCCTTCTCCGTTCCCGGAAACGCTCGTCGATAGCCCCCGCCATGTCTATTAGATCGTCAAAGCTCTCGGGTTCATCTCTCGCGGCGATCTGGTCCTTGATGGGATCGGACAGAGAATTTAAAAAAGTACCTTTAAGTGCCAGATCGTTCCATCCGGTCTGGGCAGCGAGGACACGGAACTCCAGGGCGTACTCCGCGACAGGCCGACTTCCCTGACGTAGTCCAAGGAGCCGCTTTACGGCGTTGGGTTGTTGTAGGGGTCGGTCGAAGATGCGGCTAAATTCCTTCAACAAGGTATCAAAGGTAATGTAATCAATGTTATGAAACTGCAAGTAGGAATTTGCCCATCCAAGTGCGTTACCCTTCAGTTGACTGATGAAATACGTGATTTTGGCTGCTTCTGTCGTGTAAAGATGAGGGGCCGCTCTGAACGCTAACTTACACTGCAGGAGGAAACCTCCACATGCATGAGGTTCACCGGAAAATAGTTCGGAAGGTCTCGTAATTAGCTGCTGGTTTGAGGCTCCGGGCTCGGGCGTTGTGTTAGGTGTGTCTCTGACAGAGGATGCAGCTGGAGCCGAGGGTGTGAGGTTTTGTTGAGTCAATGTGTAAACCATACCTCCAAGTTCCTTCATGGTTTCCTGTGCAGCGTCCTGTTGGGTTAAGACCCGTTGAAGGGTCTCCTCGATCAGGGTCATACGATCCATCTGGAAACAGGACAGAGTTTGCTCGATCCTGGTCTCGTTCTGGGTCGGTT
>JBBPBX010046026.1:15474-26759 GCA_038048925.1 Garcialebias charrua | reverse complement strand
CCCAGGTCAAAAGGTCGTATCCCAGACGCAAAAAAGCGAGAATAAACACCGTCGTCTCAAAGGTCCTCTGACCTCAGAAGAGGCAGAGAACATGCGTCGGTTGTTAAAAGAGTGGGATGATACTAGCGAGAATGAACACTATCGTCTCAAAGGCCTTCTGACCTCAGAAGTGGTGGAGAACACGCGTCGGTTGTTAAAAGAGTTGGATAATACTAGCAAGAATGAACAAGATTTTCAAACTGACATACAACAAAAAGTTGGTACCAGCGGGAACAGTGACTCAAAATGGTTTAAAGGGAGCCCCGCCCCTGAAGCACCTCAGATTGAAAAGTCTGAGACAAGCAACGAACCACAAAAGGTAGGTGTTCACTCTCTAAGAGACCCACAACGGTTCAGATCGAACCAGATGGGTGAAAACCAAGGTCCATCGGTGGGTGGACTTCAAAAGAAATTGAAGGATGAGGACCTATACTCATGTAACTATGCGTCGTCCCAACAGCCACCCCCGAGCCTTGGAACTGCACCTCCCGCGCCTCGAACAGAACAGTTCGAGACAGGCAAAGAGTCACGAATGTCCCGGAATAATGGCCCAACACCTCTATGCTCGGAAGAGACAGAGGAAGTAAGTAGTTTGTCAGTAGATTTGAATGTTACTGTGCTTGACCAACCTGATACAATGAGTGGCGTTATCATTGATAATGACACTATCAACATTGACCAACCTGGAGCGATGTGTAGCACTGTCTTTCACAAAGACTCAGAGCACACAAATAACTCAGCGCACACTACTACCAACATTGCCATGGATGTTGACAGCAAACCAATTGCTGACACACAACAACATCCTGAAGGTCATGATGCTGACAGCCAACAAGATGCTGACAGTAAGCAAGATTACACAGACAGAGTCACACGTGAACAGAAACGTGGGCCAAGACCTGTGAGGTTTCTGTGTAACTTTATACAAAGGGGGGTGGCTAAGAAAGCTTACCTGCCTATCACACTGGAAGGTGTCCTTGAGCGTGAAGCCCTCCTGGATGGTAGTTCTGATATAACCATTATGTCGGCCAAGCTGTTCGAGGAGCTGAGGACCGCCGCTAACGGTGTTGACAGGCAAATACCCTTTGAGAAATGTGCTATTGAGCTACAGGGTCTCGCAGAGACGAGAACAACCCTAACAGCTATGGCTATGGTTCACATGCAGATTGGCGAAATGACACTACGCCACCCGGTGTACGTGTCTAAACTTGACTCATTCCCATTTTTGGTTGGCCAAGATTTTATAAACCGCTTCAACGCGATTATAGATTATGGTCGACGGAAAATGTGGAGCACAGTGAGAAAACCCCTGCCAATAAAAGTGCTTCCTAGTTGCGATACAGACTGCCTAACCGCAGGTACCGCACAGGACACAAGGGACTGCTCATCCGAGGACGAGAGCCCGGTAAGTGAACCTTCAACTACAGGTGAGACAGAAGAGACCCAAAAGTTGGACCAAACTCTGGTCCAACAAGAGAACCTCCTCTGTGAGCTGACACATTCAGCACTCCCTGACCACTGCCTACCACAGGTAGTGAAAGGTGTTGAGATCCAAGGATCCCACACCGAAGACGCTGTACTGTCCTCTGAGACAGGTAATTCGGCAATCAACCAAGCTTTCAATGAAACCTTGGTTCAAGGGCATCTGAGTCCAGAAAATGACAGTCAACCAAACGCTGACAGTCACTTGGACATCATTGTTGCAGATTACGAGGACCCCTCATCAGACAAGAAGGGGGCAAACTCACATTACCTACCACAGGTAGAGAAAGGTGTGGAGATCCAAGGACCCCACACCGAGGTTGCTGTACTGTCCCCTGGGACAGGTAAATCGGCTATCAGCCAAGCTTTCGATGAAACCTTGGTTCAGGAACATTTGTGTCTAGAACTAGTCAGAAATGACATAGTTTTTACAGACTCAAAGAGCCCCTCTTCAGTCAAGAAGTGGGAAGACACACACAACGACAGTGACCCGTCGCAGTCTGTACAATCAGACACACCTGCGACTGCGCCGACAGTTGTGACACACCTGAATTACGCGGAAAGAGGTAAACGTAAGAAGATACGTTGGCCGAAACCTAAACGATTCCTGTGTACCGTCTTCTCTCAGCTGCGCGAACAGCTTAAACTAAACGGTGGCATCCTAACTTGTGCCCATGGACGGACGTCCTCACCTGTGATCGTGGTCCCCCATGACCAAAGGGGGGTGATGTTAGGCCATGCCAAAGACAAAGATTTGAATGTACACCTCAGAAACACTTTTGCTTTCGCCCAGAAAAACCTGGAAAGATCTGCTGAAGGACGTAAGGCGTACTATGACCAGAAGGCCTCTCACAATGAACTCCAAGTGGGAGACAGAGTCTGGTACTATACGTTCGCCCCAGCAACCGGGAAAGGAGGGTCCGAGACCGGAACTCTCGCCCGCAAACTAATGCCCAGGTGGACTGGACCTCATCTGATAACAGACAAAGTGTCCTCAGTCGTCTACGAAATCAAAATCAGCAAAGGCCGCAAAGAGCCAATTGCTAAATGGGTACATCGAAATCAGATCAAACCTTACAAGGCGTTCAATGACTCCACAAAAGACAAAGATCTCACAAACTCACCGACTTCATGGGATAATAAGGTCGTCCAAACACAAGTTAGTAAATAAACTAATCAGGTTTAAACTACCATATTTCCCACCCTATAAGTCGCATTGTCCAATTTGAACTTAGAAACGCTAAGCCTAAAACCCACAACAAAAAACTAACCTTAACAACCATTTAAATCCACAAGATTTAATTTGACCTCGGTCATAAAGTTGAGACCCGTTTTTCTTGTGTGTTGCACTTTGGAATCTGACGACAAGAGTGTGTCGAAGCAGTGAAACGTTGTTTCCTTGTTGTTTAGTCATTACTGTTGTCATTAGTTGAGATATTGTTTTGGTTCTGAACACTCCCAGCCAAAAAGGTTTTGTATTAACATTGGTTAATGAATGATATGGATTTAACTATGCCAACATGCAGTTCGTTTTGTTAAATCTCAATCGTCGAAGAGTCAATGTAGTTTAAAGCTACTTAAGGTACCATAAACTACACTGGTCTCACAATTTCTAAATTGAACCGATTCGATCGTTTCTATTCTAGATTGTCTATTCATTTTGATGAGTCTCGCCATAGACTTCAAAATTTATTAGGAATACCAAATCCTACGTCGTTCGTCTAAAAGACAACAGACATTTAGATCAAACTATATTTCATTTTTCTATTTTAGTTTAACCTAAACTAAGTAATGAATGGAGGAATAGTTTGGAATTAGAGGCCTTCGTTACAGAAGCCCTCCAAAATTTTATAGGTATAGATCCCTATATCTAATTTTACAGAATTGATCCACCCCTTAATTGGTAATTGTAGCTGATCTAAACCATGATAGCTTACATACCAGGTGCATATAGGTAGGGCCTAATGTAAAATCCTATTCATAAGCCCACCTAAAAAACCACATAATTGCATGACACATAGAACCAGAGTGGCACTGACTGGAAACCAACCAGCCAACAACCTTCGATGTGGGGACCTGCAGCTCCAACGCTTGGTCTTCAACCTTCATCCAAGGGTCGCCTCCTCTGCGTCAATCGAGGGATCCCCTCTACATGCTGATTATGAAAACAATTGTTGCTGATCAATCAACAAAACTAATCGTTGTGGAATTACTGCTGTGGAATTACCGCTGTGGATTATAAGACTTTGCTTTCCAAGGGATGACAGACTTTGTTTTCCAAGAGTTAACAGACTTTGTTTTCCAAAGGATTAAAAGCTTTTCGTAATGGGATTACCTCCGAACAGTATGAAATTTCCAAAAACTTTATGGGATTATAATTTTTGATTTTTCTTTTCCACTTACTGGATTACTTCAAGATCAAAGACAGTTCAAGGTTTCCTTTCGTGTTGGACCCCATCCCCAAGGACTGGCGATGGCTTCCAAAAGGGGGGAGATGTAGTGGGCATGACCTTGTCCACTTTTAAGACACCTGTGTACTTTTGAACTGTCCAGTGATGACCTTTACTGACCTCTCAGTAAAGCAAGACATTTACTACAAAATCATTCATTAAGCTGTAATCTGATAAATATAGTCACCAAAAGAGACTATTTCTATCTTTGATTTTAGGCTGATGTGATCAAAAGAATAACTTTTGTCATTTTCATGATGTGTGCTTTTAAGCTGTGTCATTCTGTAAGAGTTAAACTGTGTTCACTGCTGTGTTTAAAGGTGAAGCCTTCGGGTCACAGAGACCGGACGGTTTTGTTTAGAAACTCAGAGACAGTCTCATGAGCAGGGCTCCAGCTTTATCTATCTTTTTCCTAAACATTTCTCTCTGCTGCTGCTTGTAACCTTGGGCCTGATAAGGCAAGTGAACTCCTCTCTGTGTTCCTGCTTTTTAAGTTCTAAGCTGTGCGAGAACGCTTCAGAGTTTCTGGGAGTTTCGAAAGATGATGTGAACTTCCAAAGAGCTGAATGACCACAAGTCACGCGCTAAGGACTCGTCATCCAGCTGGGACTGATAACATGTTGTTATGGGTCCACTTTTAAGGAACAGAGCTCAAAAACTTTGTTTATTCCCTCCTGGAATAAGTTTATCTTGAAGTCAGAGGCCTGAAGCTGACATATTCTCTGATGACCAAGCGAAAACCAGGAGACGTTGGAAAACGTAAACCAGAACCCTGCTTGAAAGTATCGTACTGGTCCCCACAAGGATCCGTGCATCTGAAAGGCTACAAGGTCACCTCTTACCGGGCGGTCGTCAAAAGGTAAAGAGCTGTTTACAAAACGTACCTGGATTTTAGCAGAAGTCGGAGGAGAAGTGTCACTCTGGTATCATGCTCATGATAATTTCTTCTTAAATCTTTCCTCCTACTCTTTCCCCTCTCTATCTAAGCTGGAAACTATAATTAAGCCGAAGAGCCCACAGACTAAATATGTTAACATCCAATATTGAAGTCTGTTGTGTTGAATTTAAGTGTGCCGACGTTTTAAATTGAAAGAAAGTGAAATCATGTCAATCAAGTGTAATGGTGTTAATTTAGTTGATTTATTTTAAATAAATGATAGTGTCTCTGTGACATATCAAACTAAGTTAACGTCTTTGTCACTTAATGGCTTTGTGTATTTATCCATCATAAAGATCACAGAAATATTGGGTAAACTGAAAAAGAACAGAATCCGTGAATTTACTATTCAATCTGAATAAGTAAATTAATTAAGGTAAAGAGGTCAGTATTAATATTGACCTCCTCATAACCCCTTACATCAGCTAAGATCAAAGATAAAATCATGTGGAGGCAGAATAGGCTTGCTTAAAAAGAAAGGTCTTTATGCTGCTTTTAAAGTCAACCAGTGACTGTGGAGCTCTCAGGTCGTCAGGGAGGGAGTTCCACAGGCGGGGGGCAGCCACACAGAATGCTCGGTCTCCCATGGTCCTCAATTTGGTCCGAGGAATATGAAGTAAATTACTGTTCTGTGATCGTAGAGACCGGGTGGATGAATATGGTGCAAGAATGTCCTTTAGATAGTCAGGTGAAGTGCCGTGCAAGCATTGATGGGTAATGAGAGCAGTTTTGTACTGAATTCTGTAGGTGACAGGAAGCCAATGGAGGTTATGGAGAATGGGTGTAATATGTTCAAATTTACGAACTCTCAACAGAATCCTTGCTGCACTGTTTTGAATGTATTGAAGTTTCTGAAGGTTTTTGCCAGGGATACCAATAAACAGGGAGTTGCAGTAGTCGAGCCTGGAGGAGACAAAGGCATGGACGAGTTTCTCAGCATCAGGAAAAGTCAGAGATGGGCGAAGTCTGGAGATGTTTCGAAGATGGAAGAAGCAGGTTTTAAACAGATGCTTAATGTGATTTTCAAATGTAAGATGAGAGTCCATTTTTATTCCAAGATTTGTAACAGAGGTGGAGAGGGGGATGTCTTGACCAGAGAAGGAGATTGTTGTTAAAGTTGATGTTTGTATCTGGTGAGGGGTGCCAATCAATATGGCCTCAGTCTTCGAGCAGTTTAATTGAAGAAAGTTCTGATTCATCCATGCCTTTATTTCCTCCAGGCAGGCAGAGAGAACAGTGAGTGAAGACGGAGATAGGGATGATGATGATGTTCCAGTCCTGATGTAAAGCTGTGTGTCGTCGGCATAGCAGTGAAAAGAAATGTTGAACTGATTAATAATTTGACCTAAAGGCAGCATGTAGAGGGAAAACAGCAGGGGCCCCAGAACTGACCCCTGAGGGACACCACAGGAGACACCGACTGTCTGGGAAGTGGCATTGCCAAGGCTAACACATTCCAGCCTATTGGAGAGGAAAGAATTGAACCAGTCCAGGACAGTGTCACAGAGACCGACCTCCACATGAAGACGGTGGAGGAGGATACTATGGTCCACAGTGTCGAAGGCTGCAGTGAGGTCAAGGAGGACAAGGATGGAGGGAGAACCAGTGTCAGCAGCCATGAGGACATCATTTGTTACTCTCAGCAGTGCAGTCTCAGTACTGTGAGCTGCTCTGAATCCAGACTGGAACTTCTCATACAGAGAGTGTTGCTGTAGGTGGTCCTGCAGCTGAGCAGCAACTGCTTTCTCCAGCACTTTGGACAGAAATGGGAGGTGGGAAATTGGGCGGTAGTTAGAAAAATTGTCGGGATCCAAATTAGATTTTTTCAGAAGAGGCCTAATGATGGCAGTTTTTAGAGGCAATGGAACATGACCAGATTGTAGAGACTTGTTTATTATTTGTGTGATTAATGGGCTTATTGCAGAGTGATTGGATTTTATGAGAGACGAGGGGAAGGGATCCAGGGCGCAGGATGAAGGCTTCATTTTCTTGAGGATGGTCTCCACCTCACTCTGAACGACTTCATCAAAGCTGCTCAGGGTCCCAGAAAGCAGACGGGTAGATGGCACACTAAGATCAGGGAGGTTGTGGAGCTGAGATCTGATAGTGTCAACTTTGTTTTTAAATGATGAGAGGAACAGGTTGCATTTTTGAACAGAGTCCTCATGAGTTAGTTTAATGGGATTAAGCAGATGAGTTATTGTGGAGAAGAGCTGTTTAGAGTTTCCAGGGCAGGTGTTGATGATGTTGGAATAATATTTGGAGCGTGCTTCTTTAAGAGAATTGGCGTACGCTTTCTGATGTTCTTTGTACGCTTGCTTATGTACCGAGAGACCAGATGATTTTACACGTCTCTCAATAGCACGGCCAGTTGCCTTCATCCTGCGCAGCTCACCAGTGTACCAAGGGGCTGAACGGGAGAAAGACACCAGTCTTGACTTCAAGGGAGCATGTAGGTCCAGAAGCTCCTGGAGAGATTGGTTGTAGTAATCCACAGAGTCATCTGCAGATGAGTGATTGACAGCGGTCAGGGCGTGAAGATCAGCAGACAAAACATCAGGGGAAATGTTTTTATAGTCACGGAACTGGATAGGTCGTTTTGGGTTAGAAGCAGGCGAAGTTGAAGGCACTTCCAGGGAGATGACCCTGTGGTCTGAGACACCCAGGTCATATACAGACAAGTTATTGAGTACAGTGTCTGTAATCACCAAATCCAGAGTATGCCCCCTGTTGTGCGTAGGGGCGTCCACATGTTGGGTGAGGTTGAGAGATTCCAAAAGAGACTTAAAATCTGTAGCCAGAGGGGAAGAGGAATTGTCCATGTGGATATTTAGATCGCCAAGAAAAATAGTTTTTACAGGGGAGGTGCAGAAAAAAGTGAGGAGGTCATGCATTTCTGAGTTAAATGAAACATGCGGTTTGGGAGGTCTATAAATCAATATAACGTTCATCAGGAGTGGGGCTTTGAAGTTGAAGGCCAAACATTCAAAAGAAGAAAAATTATGAGAAGACAGATGTGACAATTTTAAATTACTGCGGTAGATTACAGCCAGACCACCACCGCGGCCAGTGCAGCGGGCTCTCTGCAGATAACTGTATCCAGAGGGACAAGCTTCATTCAGAGAACTGAACACGTCTGGTTGATGCCAAGTTTCTGTGAGGCACATGAGGTCCAAGTTTTTCTCCAGAATGTGATCATGAATTAGACATGATTTATTGGATAGTGATTGTACATTGAAAAGTTCTATTTTAATGCCAGTTGGTGTAGGAGCCTTTTGAACCGGTTTCAGCAGACTGAAGTCCACTCCACGTTTTCCTTGCCACTTTGTGAGCTGTGGACTACAAGGGACTACAGACGCAGCGTTCTGATGACGTCGTCGAGGTGCGACAGTCCAGACAGTAGCAATCGAGTCAAAGCCCGTGTGCCTAAAATAGATGGTTTTCTTTCGAGAGCTTCTGTGGATGTAGTGAGGTCTACGCAAAAGTCCCAGTTGTTTGATGGTGGAAATAGAAGGAGGAATGGAGCAGTTGTTAAGTCCAAGCAGCTGCGAAACGGAGTATGTCAACATCGCGCTAGCCAAGCCGGGGGAAGCTAGCATGGAGCTAGCCACTAGCAGCAGACCCACGGCTCCGAAAGAAATAACCAAGAAGCAGTGAGAGGCAACTTGGATGAGCATATTTTGAAGGGGAGCACAGAAGAGAATCCAGGACAGTCCAGATGACACAGGAGGTTGACAGGCAGCAGGTGAGTGGAACAATAATTGCAGCTACGTAGTTCTTGAAGCAAGTTCGTGCTGGAGTTTGACAGGAGGTTGACAGCCCAAATTCCGGTTAGGAAGTGCTAACTAAGCTGTCCGTAAAATCCTTATTAAAAAAAAAACCACTGAACAAAATAAGTCCAGATAAATGTCTAAAAAATAGCAACAGTAAAATAACTATTTAGCGTGAAGAAGCGGCGACATCACGCCAGCGTCCTCTCCAGCTGCGTCCACATAACCGCTTCCATTTACCTTTTACCATAAGAAGCAGTTTGCTGGTGAAGATTCTCAGTCGTCCAGGACATGATAAAATCAAAAAAGGCGTTCAATACAGTCCAGTTGTTCTGTATTGAACGCCTTTTTTTGATAAGAAGCAGTTGGTCCTCACAATTTGGTATAACTCAGAAAATGGGCCTCACAACGTAACATAAACAAGGACACACACACACACACACACACACACAGGCATTACTTAAAAAACAATGTCAGACTGAATTGCAATGTGAACAGCCGCAGGTCTTTAATAATCTCCTTCCTAATCACACATACACAAATGATCCTGCTCTTGTCTCTCTCTCTTTCTCAAACGCACACACACATACACACACGCACACACACACACACACACACACACACACACACACACACACACACATACGCAGCAGTTCACACAGAGCAGTTTGGTTTGGCCATGTCTGGTCAGTCTAATCACTTGCAGAGGAAATTGTCAGGAAGATCTGGTGCTTAGTTCCTCTTTTAGAGCAGTGATTGACCTGGACACACAAACACACACACACACACACACACACATACACACACACACAAAGCATGGCCATGCCTTTGACCTGGTTCCCTGCATTTAAAGCCTTTGATTTTCTGACTCCACTTATTGTTTTGGTTCCAAACATGTCAAACATCATTGTCCCACCCTAAGCCTGCTCCCCTGCTTAACTGTGTTTTTATGCAAGCAGGGATACCTGCACAGGCCGAGGGAGCCGGGGCCGGGCGGAGAGGGAGAGGGATGGAGGGAGAGTATGAATGACGTGCCGACTGGGGGCAGGGGGTGGTGTTGGCTTGTGCGGCACGGACACAAAAAAAACTGTGTTTCTCAGTTTTCAGATGTCTCAAGCTCTGCTCGCTTTGAAATTTTAAGTAGGTATCACAACAAAAGGGCCAACAAACGGCAGGAGCGGTGCTGGAGGAATATTACTGCAGCTAATGGGAGAGCTGGTGTGCGCCTCTTGGACAAGGGAGGAGCAAAACTCCTACCTCAGGGAAAGGTAGCGTGACCTGGGGAGAAACACTTCTAAACGCCCCTTCCTCGACTTGCTGCTGAAAAAGAGCAGATTCTCTTTGACCTGGTTGTTTTTAAAGTGCCCTGAAATGACTTTTGTTGTGGATCTACACCTGCAATAAACAGAAGTGACCCCTTTTTATTATACGGTTTATTGGCTAAATAGCATCCTTCTTTATTAGGTTCACAAAAATGGAACGTTCTGTCTGCAGAGTGACAGTTGTAGATTGCACAATTGCATATTTTTGCTCATATCCCAGTGACTGTTGGACACAAATTTGTATGATGGTTCCAACAGTTTTCAATATGGGCCTGCCTGGAAGGCAGGGATTTATTCATAGATGTATATAAAGCCTGTGCTCGCTCTCTAACCTTTCACTCTTCATGGAATCATGAATTATTGCCTTCTCCCTCATAATTTGAACTTTTTTAATTATTATTTTCTTCTGGTCAGTTAAAATCTCAGGTCTTTGAGCTACATGTTTTTGGTTTCCTGGCATATCCCTTATGCTGCTATTACCTTACACACAGGTGTGTGTTTATCACAATGAAATTAGCAAACCATTGGTAGCAGCTGTAACATTTCTGTTTATCTCGTTTCTTGTCCCCCTTCCCGCCCAGTTATTTCATTAAAACAAAAACATTTTGACAGCTTTGTTCAGCAGTGTGATCTGTTAGTGTTGATAGTATTTGTTGGGGATGACTCTCTGCTATTACCAGATCAAATTTAAGCTCAATTTCTGCAAAAATGACTCAGTTGTAGCCATTCTTATATTTGATGTGCTTGATTAGCTGTAGTGGCCATCTTGAACTGGATTGACTCCAGAAAGTGTTCATTCGTAGATCTAGGTAGTCCTCGAGTTACGACGGAGATCCGTTCCTACGCTACGTCGTAACTCGAATTTCAACGTAAGTCGGAACATACGTCCAAACTGCACCTTATACGTACAGTACTGTATTTTACCAAGCACTTAGCCTAACACAGTACCCTACATAATTATCAAAAAACACATACATTTGAGAGCCACAATGAAGGGAAAAAATTGTTAATTTCCTACTCTGGAATGCTGGTGAAGCCTTTCCTCCGTTCCTCCCTTCCTCCTCCGGATTCTCAATTCGTTTAAGTTGTAAAACCGCCGTCCATAAAACAGCTACTTTTCCAAAGCTGCTGCCTGTCCAGCTTGCTCCAACAAGTTTTGTTTTGTTTTTTGAATGTCCAGAGGACCAGACTTAGATTTTTTAGAGAGTACAGGGCAAGCTGTAGCCTCCGCAGCTTAACCGGAAACTGCGGAAACTGCGTAAATCGGCTTCAAAATAAAAAAATC
>JBBPBX010046026.1:0-11597 GCA_038048925.1 Garcialebias charrua | reverse complement strand
GGAGTCTCCTCTCTTAAAACACGAACACTCCACCCACGTGAAGAGAGCACCCCACCCACTTCCAGAGAACTGCCCACCCACTTCAAGGCGGCTCTGCGGCAAATGCGTAATGAACGCAGGTGGCCCAGAGCCACCCAGGGGTGGCCCGGGGCATTGAGGGCTGGCCAATGCGAAAATGGCTAGAGGTAGCTCCTAAGCTCTGGAATGACCTCCCATTAGACATAAGACAGGCCTCTTCACTTGCTGTTTTTAAGTCTCTTCTTAAAACTCATCTTTTTTCTTTGGCTTTTGGTACAATCTGAGATGTTTTAGCTTTGTTTTATTGTATTCATAATTTATTATTTTAGTACTGTTTTTAGTCCTTTCCATTTTATGATTGTATTGTATTTTGTGATTGTGTGTACAGCACTTTGGTCCTGTTGGGTGCATAAAGTGCTCTATAAATAAAGTTGGTATGGTATGGTATGGTATTTATTAGCCATAAGGGGAACCTTATTGTAAAGTGGTACCTTTTTTTATTATGATGTTTCATAATGATCTATAGTTTGTTCATATTGTGTGATTTATCACCTGGACTGGCAATGAGCCAGTTTTGTTTATGTCAGTCTGGAAACTAATTTTGTGGTATAGAGTAATGTAATCTGGAGTTTCAGCTTCATATTTAAAAAGGGGAATATCCAGCTTCGTAATGATACATATTAGGGATGTACGATATTATCATCCTGGAATCGGCTGACATTAACATTAATTTTCAATGTCAGACATCGTCAATTCCATTAAACTATCTTACTGACATAAAAGGCACTGTTTTTGCCTGTAGCGGCAGCACAACGTGATGACATTACAACACAACACAATGACGTTGCAGAGGTAGTGCAACGTGATGACTAGGCTTGTTATAGATTAACCGATTCGACCGGATATCCGGTTTGACAAGCTAGCGATGTGGTTGCATCGGTAGCAGCCACGTAAACCGACAGCAACCAGCCACAAATTCAGAGATGAACCGGTTGAAAAGACACGGACCGGTTATCGCGAGACTTGCTGGGTTTACAATGCGTTTCTAAAACAACGCGAGAGCGAAGCTATTCTCACGCATGCGCCATAGCTCACCAAGAGCACGAGCGAGCATGGATGTAAATAGTAGCCGCGCTAACGAGTCACCGCAAAAGATTTTCAACACATCAGCCAGACAAAAATCTAAAGTGTGGAACGTTTTCGGGTTTTACTAGAAGGACGGAAAACTCGACAAAAGCCACGCTATTTGTAAGCTATGCAGCGCACCTCCGAAGTACACTGGTAGCACAACAAACCTCGACCAACAACTTTTCAAGCCTCACAACAACGAGCAGGAGCATGCAGCTGCCACACACAAAGCGACGGGTAACGTTATCACTAAATTTTACGGGCAACTCAGTGATAGTTCACGAGCTACACAGGCCTTGAAGATCTCTTCCACACTGTTTTAAGTCCCTGCCCTTCCTCAGTAGCAGTGATAACTCCTGTCAATGAGCCCACAGAATGGGTGAACAGTCTTGTTGTTACACAGAAGAATAAACACGTTGTTGGACCCGAACTGCATTATCTCAGCCTTCACCTATAATATAAGCTGCATGACTATGACCCACAGTCATACAAGATTAATAAGAAGCAAAGGTGTGCATATGACCGCTTGGGACCGCTAATGCGCTAATCCGCTTACAGCGGACCTAACGTTTTTGTCAGCGTAACAGCGGAGTGACTAACTTTTATAATTCATAAGCGGATTTGTGCTATTTTTATTTAAAATGCAGTACCGCTAATAACTAATTATCTATCAGTAAAAACGAATAAACTTATTTACAGGCTCTTATGCTGGCTCCGTAGCTGCTTGTTTTACCTTTTTCCCCCCTCACCGTAAAGAGCAGAGAGGAGGGAGGGTTGGAGGGGGAGCAGAGGGGAGAACAGACGCGGATCTACCATGTAGGCAAATGATGCCGTTGCTTGGGGCCCCAAATCAGCAGGGGCCCCGGCCCCGCCCCGGCCAGTCACCTACATCACTAACATTGCTCATGCTTGTTAATGTACATTTAACATAAAAATAATTATAGTTACGATGAAAACGATCATTAAAAACGCAATACAAAAACCGGTCGATTTCTGTATCCCCCTACTAAAAATGGACTATTCCATCTTGACATCTTCCGGGTCAGAGGTGAACTCGGGTGCTAACGTTTATGGCTAGCTGGTTGCGCTCGGTCTCTTCATAAATCCGCAGAGAACCCCGCTGTTTCAAGCCAAATTAACGCGGCCGGAGGATTGTATTGTGTGTTTTGTGTCCACCACTCGACGGTGAGTCGTTTGTTTTATGTATTTGGGTTCCTTTTATGTAGAAATGCGGTGGCGACACGCCCGTGTATTTGAGATTTAAAAGTGGTCTTAGGGATTAAAAGATCATTCTCATTTTGTTAATTTCGTGGCCGAATAGAATATATGTACGTAAAGTATTAAATAAATCCTTTGATTTTTGTAATTTCATCCTTTTAGGATCATTTTAGTTACTTTTCATTAAATCTGTTGACTGCCTATAGAATTTTGGAATTGGTTTAATTTATTTTTCGGTTGCGCAACAAAAAAGAAATTACTATTTGTTTTTTGAAACAATATTGAAGTAAATTAAGCTTAATTGACTCTTATATGAATTAAACTTGGATACAACTTGGAAGTGCACTTTAAAACTTGATCTCTAACTTTAATTTTACCTGTACTGTTGATGTGGTCTTTGAATTGAAGTTATAATAATAATAATAATAATAATAATAATAATAATAATAATAATAATAATAATAATAATAATAATAATAATAATAATAAACTTTATTTGTATAGCACCTTCCTGCAATGCCTTGCATTGACCAAGGTGCTTAACAGATATAGGATAATCTAAAAAAATAAATACAAAGTATGTGCATGTGTAATGAAGAATATAATTTGTACGTGCAGCTGTTAATACATGTAAAGTTTTTTTTTTAATGTTTGTTGCTCTTTTTGCCAACTGTGATGTTTCTTCTGTCCAGGACTGTAAATATCCAGGTGGGTCAGGAGGAGTTAATGGGAAGCTGCTGCTGTGACGTAAGAGGTAGGATAAAGGTGTATAACAGTTCATGCACCGCTAGTTGGCAGTCTAGTGCAAATATTGCATAACTTGTTGGCTAGCAATTGTTGAATTTAATTAGCGGTTTAGAATTTAGCTTCCCCTAATTTTCACAAGACATTAGTGCTTTTGAAATTGCGGACCTAAATAAATTAATTAGTGCTTTAGAAATAGCAGAACTAATTTTTGGATTAGCGTTGCCCAGCACTGACAAGAAGCATAAAGCTACAACAGTAGCCATGATGCAGAGAGGCCATTCACAAGCCTATCAGCAGAAACAACATCCCGGTATCACAAGGTAAATCCCCCAACACACTGTTAAAATACATCTTACAGTGCATTCAGTTACAGTCTGCTATGTTTTGTTGCTGTCACTAGATTTATTCTGCCTACTGTTTTTTGATTGTTTACACTGCATTTAACCATACTGTACACTAAATGTAATGTCATGTTTTATTTCTAGGTAACGGGGGATTCAGTTCAGAGAGGTCCAGTGCAGACTGAACCTGCAAATGGAGATCTGGATGTCTGCAATGATGCACCCCAGACCCAAGATGAGCATACAGGTTTGTGTTTTATAACTTGTGATCAAGAATGAGCTGACTTTGTCTTAAACTTGTGCTGCAGTCATTGTATCAGCATAAAACACATTCACTATAATGAGAGAATCTGCATGCACAGAAAGAGTTAAATAATCATCATGATGATAATGATATATCTTTTACACATGTACACGAGTCCCTACATAAATAAATTCTGAACATCAGATGAAGATTTTTACATAAAATGGTAAAGTCAGTAAAAAAAAAAAACTTCATGGCAAACATAGCCAGTAATATATGGTGCATGTTTTCTATTTCAGATGATGAACCACCTTGTAAAAAGAAGAAAATGTCAGCGCTGGACGAGCTGTTGGGAGACTTTGAAGTGAGGATGGCAACTAGATCTGTGAGGGACCAGGCCAGAAGAAGTCAAGAGGTACAGAGAGCGTGAGGTACAGAGAGCATGTTTTTATATTAATCCGTGCCCACCTGCTCACACAAACTCATGTTCGTGCTGCTGTTGTTAGGTGTACTGTTCTTGCATTATGTTTTGTATTATTAAGTTCAAGTTCAAGTGTTTATTTGTCATATGCAGGTTAACACAGGGTTAACTTAGTACAATGAAATGCTCAGGATGAGAAAAAACGATTTTGACTTGCTAAAAAACAAACAACAAGCAAACAGGAAATACTAAAGCATGCAATAAGGGTACAAAATAAACTACCAAAAAGTGAAACAGTAATTATAATATTTACAAAGTTTCTGAAGAGAAAAATAGTAAACAACATGGTAGAATTTTAACGGTGAAGCAGGATGAATTTGTGTGAATAACTATTTCAAGGTAGTAATGAAATATAAGCTAAAATGCACATGATCTATATTGCACATAACTACTAAACTACAGGTTGTGTGACAGGTTATTGCACAGCGGGTTATTGCACAGCGGGTTATTGCACAGGAGCTTTGTGCTTAGCTTATTCCTGGGTTTTTTTCCTAGTGATTTTTATTTTATTACATGCTGCTGTAACCATTTGTGCCTTTTATATTTTTTCTGTATTTTCTGTAGGAAATTTTCTTTTAGCTGGTCTTTTTAGGTCCATGTTTAAAAATAAACACATTTAACATGTGATTATTTTGTTTGGCTTTTTACTTTATTTTTACCAGTGCTTTACAGCACCCTTTTAGATATGATATATGTGGACTTTTACAAATTTAAAAATGCTCTAAGAATGTCACATTTATAGAAGTGGTCCTTTTTCTTTCATAATGAAATATTTGTCTACCGGTACATCAACAAATGTTAAAACGTAGAATTATTTGAAGTTTAATCGAATCGAACCTAATCGAACCGAATCGCTTTTACACTGCATCGAATCAAATCGTTCCGTTTTTAAAATAAATCGTTTTTGAATCGAATCGTAACCTTTGTATCTAGATATGAATCGAATCGTCTGTCACACAGAGATGTACAACCCTGGTGATGACATCACCCGATCTCACAGCGGAGAGGAATATTCAAAATGTCGGCGGTGTGGAAGTTTATTTTTTGTTGGTGAGGATGTCGGATTCCGAAGATTTATGGACTACGTTTATCCTCGCTACATCGTCTGCAATCGGATATATTTTACCAGAGTTACCGTCATTTCCAACTACGTTGAGAAGCTAATAGCTGATATTGTTGGGTGAGTTTTTCCACAGACATTTACACGTCGTGTTTATGTTTATGTTTATTAAATTTGTTCATTTTTTTTACAAAAGAAACAATACAAGACAATCCCATAAATGATAATGTACAAAATATAAAAAAATGAAAGGTAGCAGAAAGAAGAATAAATCTTATTATATCTGCCCCTTTTTTCCAACAATCAGATTAAACAATAATAATCTTCAACCAACAGTACAAAATGACTAACTCTTTCTAATTTTCTAACTAATACAATACACATTACGCTATTTCATATATTTTTTTAACACATTCGTTTTGATCATTTTCTTAAATGTAAACATTGACTTGGCATTTTTAACTACATTCTCCAAGCCATTCCATAATCTAATTCCCTGGATTGAGGTAGAACGTCCCTTCAAACTAGTTCTGAATTGTGGTTTTACAAACATCTCTGTCCCCTTAAGATTATAACAACTTTGTCTTTTAACAAAATGCATTTGGATATTTAAAGGTAATGCATTATTTTGAGCCCTATACATAACTGATAAAATATTATAGTCTACCAAATCATGGAACTTCAATAACTTCAGTTGATGAAATAATGTACTTGATAGGCTGGATAGTGTTAGCCCCGTTAGCATGATTAGTCTTACGGCGCAATGGATAGACAAACACTTTGAACTTAAAAAGTCTGTCCTTCATGCACAGGAGTTCAGAGGATCCCACACTGCAGCTAAGAACCCGGAATAAGCCTCCACAAGTGAGACAACAATGCAGGTGACTAAAGCTAATAAATAATATTTAACGCTTTTCATTTAATATACAGTACATTAAAGTGCTATGCTTATAGAGCTTTGGAGCACACGTCACTGTGTGGGGGAGTGTCGGGGGCGTGTCGGGGCGTTTCTGTCTCGACCGCCATCTTTGTTGCCCTCAGAAAAAATGAAATAAATTCAGGAGATTTCCATCGTTTTCGCTCTGTATCTTCTGTCACGATTCTGAAAAGCAGCGCAAAATAAAGTGGACTGTATCGTAATAAGCTTCTCCCAGATGACAAAAAAAACTACATGGAAAAAAATCGGTATAATTGGAAATGTTGCCCGTTCGAAATAAATAAATAAATGGAGCAGAGACCTGGAGTAATATTTGCCCCCACTGACATTCCCAGTCAATTAAGCAGACCTGGTCTGTGTCAGTGTTTACACCACAAATAATTTTTATAATTACAATTCACTGGGAGAGCTGGTCCAATCTATGAATAGCTGGGTAGATGATTTGGACATTTTTAAATCCCCCAGATTGTAAATACGTTGAAGGTACGTTGTTGGCTCATTAATTTTACATAAATTATTAATATACATGTCTTTCAGAATCAATCAACCTTCTGTATGCTAT
This sequence comes from Garcialebias charrua, assembly GCA_038048925.1. Lineage (NCBI taxonomy): Eukaryota > Metazoa > Chordata > Actinopteri > Cyprinodontiformes > Rivulidae > Garcialebias > Garcialebias charrua. The sequence continues at coordinate 4,861 of JBBPBX010046026.1, read as the reverse complement.
GAGTATTAGAAATTGTGAACACTTAATTTTTTATAGTATTTTAACTGATTTACAAAGCTCCACGTAGAAAATTACCTTATTTTTAATGACTTGAGCTTGTCTAATGACATGTTGACTTCAAATCTTGATTATAGTACTTTATATATAATATGTATTAAGATGCATATATATTATAGACAAATGTTTCTGTTTTTTCATTCACCATTTTAATTGTGTGTTCACAGGTTCTGCTCTCTGAGTCATGAGGGTGATGCATTAAAATACAGCTAGCAGTACAAAATCCAACTCCTGAACTTGGACCATCTCCTGATGGACTCAGTGTGATCGCTGCTGCCTGGAGAAAGTTCCCTCACAAATACAAGACATGCAGCATCCAGCGGCTGTGGAGGCAGGAGAGTTCACCTGAAGAAGCATTGTCCACACTGCACAGGTGCACAATCAAACCACTGTGACCTTGTGTGGACCCAGACATGGCTGGACGTCTACAGAAAGCATGAAGCTTCCTAAAAATATTTCTCAGAGTTTGTTCTCCAGCTTCAAGGGATACATAATTATGTAAATCATGCTGTTCACTTATATTTGCACATTTGTGTAGCAATTTTTCTATAAAATGTATTAACTTACACAATGTTCATCACATTGTTACTAGAAATGTTTAATTACATCAAATGTTTACTTCAAAATGGATCTGTTTCATTTTATGTTTATTTCTTACCTGAAATTCATTCATTCAACTTTTATTTGGACAGGTTAATCCCTGTTAATGAAATTTGTTAATACATCAAATGTTTACTACAAATGTGATCAATTTCATCATGTTTACATGTTAGTGCTGAATTAAATGTTTCATAAATGTTTACCACATTAATTTTTATTAAATGAGAAAAAACAACCACTTGTTATTATTCAACTGTAAAAATATTTCAAAACAACGAGTCCAGCAGCTCCTCTGGGGGAATCCCAAGGCGTTCCCAGGCCAGCCGAGAAACATAGTCCCTCCAGCGTGTCATGGGTCTTCCTCTGGGTCTCCTCCCGGTGGGACATGCACCTCACCAGGGAGGCGTCCAGGAGGCATCCTAACCAGATGCCCGAGCCACCTCAACTGGCTCCTCTCGATGTGGAGAAGAGGGATTTTAACCTCAGCACATCATTCATTTTATACTTTTGTTGGCTGTAAATGGGACCCTGTGTACACAGTTTCGTTCCACCTCACGTACAACATGTGATGTGAATGACAATAAAGAACCTTGACTCTCACACAGTCTAATATCAAAGCCTCTGTCAGATAACAACGTCCTTCTGTTATGAGCTTGTCACCTCCATCCCTTGAAGAGAAAAAGACACAGGTATTAGACAGAGTTTTGTGTGACACATTAAACAATGATGACAAAACAAGGAAGTCCTATTTAATACTTTAAATTTACTTTTTCCAGCTGGTTTTTATTCAGCTCTGACCTGTTCTGTAACAGATGACTACTACCTTTCTGTTTGTGCATGAAGAAATTGTTTTATATGGTACTACCTGAGCAACATTGAGGGTGTACGTATTTGTAGTTTTTTGCTGCTGGTCCCTGCTCCTCCATCTGCAGCTTCACTGAGCTCTTCTGGAGTTTCCATCCATTTCATATGAAGGTCTGCCTTGACAAGGACGTATCAGAACACAGATCAGTATTAATACAGTAACAGTGACAACACTACAAACTTTAAACAGTTTATTTCACAATAACACAGCTGTCCACTCTGTCTAAAATCAGACAACGTTATATAAAAAATATAAACCCAACCTAAACTAGGCTGACCCACTTCTATGAACTAAACACCTGGACAAAATCGTGGCAAAAAGTATGGCACAACTCCAACAAAACAAATTTATACACTCACCAGTGTCTGGAACAAACTATCAGTTATTTTGGGACATGGAGAAAGTTATATCAGGACGTGTCACCGCTGATATCAGGACATTCATCTCCTTTTCGTTAGGTCCGACACATGAGCTCCCTCGCGCTGCTTCCAGCAGCGAACAGGAAACAGAAAGATTGTGTGACTGGTCATTCACATTGTTCAACATAAATAAAATTAACCGACAATTCCTAGAAACATTCCCATCATCAACAACAATGGGGTTTTGATGAAACGACAGTGAAAACCCATCACAATAGAAATACCATTCAAAGTTTAAATGCGTCACAACAGTTTTGACCTTTACACGACTGTACTGGTATTTTGTTGTCTTCAGTTGTTTTTGCTCACAGTTTAGGATTTATGATATTTGAAAAGTTGTCTACAGCTGATGTCATACTCTAACCTGTTGAACTGTCTAAACTTTTCCAAACTCCAAAATAATTATCTTTGCGCTCTGTGCAGGGAGCAAGCTCACCTCACGTTGAGCGATGAAGCAACAGAGAAGTCCCGCGAAGAGGTAGTTCAGGTTTAGCGAGGTGAAGGGCAAAAAAGAGAAAGATGGAGGGGCGTCAGCCGCTTAAGTACCCAGAGGACGGGGCCTCTGGCGCGGCGGTGATGCCCTAGCCGTAAAGGCGTGAGTATATTCCTTCAGGTAATCGCGCGGGGGCGCAATTCCCATAGCAAGTATGTTGCACCGAGAGACCAGACTGAAAGGGAACTCTTATTACTGCCACATATTCAAGTACATAGAAATTATACGTCAACATTTAGTTTTCTTTCACCCAGTGTGTCTCTAACGGCTAAAGAACTTAAGTTTTTTTGTTCTCAAATTCCCTCAGAGTTAAGAAAGTGCACACTTCAATTTAATTCATCAAGCCTGTCCCTTCAACACTGTGAGGAGGAAGTAGTTTTATCTCATCATAAATCTTACACAAAACACTGTAGAAACAGAAAAACTCACACATGTGACCGTTTGAGTCTTCTTGCCATAATTCAGAAACTTTTCAGATACAGTGCGTCATTTTCCAACAGCAACTGTTGCTTTGTAGCCTGGTTAAAACCAGACCCTTGTCCTTCACTTCGCTTCGTACTAGGGTCTGGACTTTCTCCATAGAGAACCGATTCTTGCTGGAGGCGTGGCCTCTGCTGAGGTTACCCAATCGTTAACGTTTGGCCGTGACGTATGTTGCAGCTCCGCGCAACATGCGTCACGTTAGCCTGTCCAGTCCAGTTAGCCTGGCGAGGTCCAGGCTAACTATTCAGATAAATAGCTCAGAAACCACTCGGTGGATATTTTTTCTGCTACCAGTGTGTAATTATATGGCTCTAATTTACTGACTGTTGGCCTGGATGAAACATTTGAGATAAAATTCGATTTTTTATAATTTATTTTCGTAGCGCACCCGAGGCTGTTTGGAAAATGTCAAACCGAAACAATTTAAATCCAGCAGATTTGACCATTTCGTGAATTGATTTAGGAACTGTTAAGCTCAGGAACACTTCTGATATAACGTCAGCTAAGAAATATATTTTTTCTCAGCAAAGAAATAATAGTTTTTTACCTTGTTTTCTTGAAAATTCCTTCGTGCCGGCAGCCATTTTAAGCAGGGCAAACTGACGACGTCAGTCGACGTCGTTCAAAACTCCGCCTTCTGTTCTCTGATTGGTCCGGTCAAAAATCTACCGGAGAAATCGTTGTCTATGGGAGAAGTCCCAGACCCTAGTACAAAGCGAAGTGAAGGACAAGGGTCTGGTTTTAACCAGGCTAGTTGCTTTGAGGCTTATTTTTTTATTACTGCCTGTCCTAAAAGTGGTACCAGGGGATGAGAGATACAAACATGTGGTTACTATGGTGACCCTGATGAGCCATTACTCATCCGTGGCGACATGTATGTCAATGTTCAGTCAGGTCATCTGGATGGTTTCTTTTTTTGCTGAGATGTTTCGTCCTTCATCCAAAGGAATTCTTCAATCTGAGGAGCTGCCAAACAAAACTGATTCCCACAAACAGCTCACTCCATAGTGCTCGTAATACCCCTCTCGCTCCTCTACGTTCTTCTTTCTCTTTAACCCCTTCTCTCACTTTTCTAGCTTTGTTTTCTTCTTTGTCTTTTCATCCCCGTGTCCATTGCATCTTAAACAAACCCAAAGCAAATTCTAACAAAGTTTTATTTATATATCAAGTGGAGCATTAAGGCCAGCCGTAATGCTCTGCTTGTGAAAGTAAATATGTTGGGTATCACCTCAACACTCAGACAATAATTCTGAGTGCCACAATGCCGAACAGGACAAGGAAGAAAAAAAAGCGTACTCCATAGTGGAAAAAACAACAACTACTATATTTGCTGGTGCTGCTAAGATGGCCACCCAGGCCCACCCTCTCCCCCATCAGCTCCTCTGAGGCATGCCAAAGTGGTTCAAAACACCAATTCATGCTCAATAATCCAGGTAGTAAAAATCCAACAATGTTTATAAACAACGGTTTATTTCTTGCTGAGATGTTTCATCCTTCATCCATTCAATGAGTTGATGGGGGAGAGGGCGGGCCCCGGAGGCCATTTTAGCACCAGCAAACTTTGTTTCCCCCCCCACCCTCCCACCAGGGAGTATGTGTTTGTGGGAATCAGCTTGCTTGGTGGCTCCTCAGATTGAAGAAGTCCTTTGGATGAAGGATGAAACATCTCAGCAAAAGAATGAAACCGTCCAGATGACCTGACTGAGCATTGTTGGATTTGTACCTGGATTATTGCGCATGAACTTTGGTGCCTTACTTACCGACTTGTGTTCTCTTCTCATGCCTCATACATTTTCTACATCAACATGTAGCAGGTCTTTTCTCTTAGCTGAGATCACAACAACACTTTTCAAGACTTTCAGGCAGTGGCTACACCTGTATCCATCAAACTTTCTTCAACTTATTTTTTAAATTAACAGGATTAACGAGTGAAAGAGTTCAAAG
>JBBPBX010046023.1:14227-26761 GCA_038048925.1 Garcialebias charrua | reverse complement strand
TATTAAATAAATGTGTAATTTTATTTTTTCTTCTCTTATCCTTAGCTTGGACAGATTTTAGATAAAACCAGAGATGTAGATGAATATGTTGCCTGCGTGGACAAAGACATCCTTACTCGAAGTGATATGTTCACTCTGGGGTTATGCGAAGACATTAATGGGCAGGTAATTTTCAAAGCATTACAAGCATGTGTTTTATGTACTTTGTTATGTAGTGAATTTATGAATTATTATTTTTCTTACAGATTCTGAACTCATGCCTGAAAGTTGTTGAGAAACTGTCTAATAACAAGGTTGGTAAATGAAGACAGTAGTTATTTATTCCATATTTCGTCATTAGACCAAAAAACATGCTTGTTAGGCTGATTGGTGACTCTAAATTGACCCTAGGTGTGAGTGTGAGAGTGGATGGTTGTTTGGTGTGAGTGAGACAGGTCCCTCTTGTAAATGAGTCCCCGTGACTCAACGAGGCTAGCCTGTATAAATAAAGGTTGAATGAATGAATGAATTAGGAGACACAACATATAGATGCAGACGAGTATAGTCTGTGCTCATGAGATGACGGCAATTTTTGTAAGCCTTCTTAATGGATGTTAAGTAAGCATAAAGTATTAAAAGACATACGAGAACTGTGAACAGGTGTAATTTTTTATTTTTTTTGTTCCCGTCTGTCCAGGGTGTTCAAGTTTTTGCAGGAAACAGTCATGTAGTCCAAACCTGGTTTCCACCTCTTTCAAAGGATCCAACACTACATCTCCCAGTGAACAATCTTTATCAATACACTATCTGCTTTGGCTGTCAGTTTTACGATAATATTTTCATTTTTTTTTTGTCAATTTCAGTCGCAGGCATCAAATCTGAATTGGATTCTGATTCCTGTATTGCGTCCTGGACATTGGACGCTATGTGTTAGTAACAATTTTATTGTATTATCAAGCTTTATTTTTATGCATTAGTTGGTAGACTTCATTTCAGTATTTCTTCCTCTGTAGTATTTTTCATCATCAGTCACACGTTTTTTCAGATTCTGAATCCTACACAAAGAGAGATTTTCTACCTGGACTCTATCTGTGGAACTGGCTTCAGAGATGAAAACCACATCGAAACATTAAGGTTTTATTAGAATGAGTTGGACAATGGCATGTGTTCCGAGTTCAGATGTCCGGGTCTGTTGGCCAGAGGATAAGGTTCAGCATTAATCTTACTTTAGGCTATGTGTAACAAAATACTTCAGTTACTTCATTAGTAACTGTGAAATTTATTTGTGGGTAACACTTATTCGCCCAAAATATCAAAATTTGTTATGCATCTTACTTTTCACATGGAATGGGTTAAAGCTGAGCCATCATGTTCTGTCTCACATCATTCTTTTATTGTTCGGTTATTTATTCATTTTTTTTTTCAGTTATTAACATTGTCTATTAATACATTGAAAACTTTGCATTATTCCACATCAGAGCGGTCTGTCTTCATCTGGCTTCTGGACCATGGACAGAATTTGTTGCCAATGATGTCAAGGTGAGATGTTTGTAGGGGCAGGGATGTTAGGGAAAATAAGCATTTGTCCTTGAGGTACATGAATTGATAGTTATGTGTATTTTCTTGTTGGTTATAGTAATAAACAGTTTTTCATTTAAATTCCACAGGGATTGCCGAAACAAGGACTGTCCAACAACTGTGGAATGTTTGTAGTGATGGTAAGTTGCTTCCACTCAGCATATCCGTATTGTTTTGTGGGTTGTATACAAGTAATCACATTTTTCTTAACAGTATGCACTGTACTTTGTGATGGGAGCACCTTTTGATTTCACTGAGGTAAGGGCACACACAGGATTGAGTGCTTCATGGTTTGATGTTATGTCACAAAACTTTGACCTGTAATATCTGCAGATGGATATGATGACTATACGGAGGTGGTGGTGCATACTTATCTTGACAAACTTCCCTGTGAAGTAAGGACAATAATTGGCCTCTCTATGTGGCATTACATGAATGGTAGTATTTCTGTAAAGACTTCATTTGTGATTTTGAAAGATCTGGGGAACGGCTACGAAGAGAGAGAAAGAGGAAGAGAAATGATGAAATGGTTGAAGCCAGGAGAAAATGTAAGGTAAGATATAGTTTTGAAAAATGTAATTGTTAGTAAGTGTATTTGCCATGCACAGTTGCACTAAGTTTTTTGTTTGAAAGAAAATCATGATCCAACAATCAAGGATTGAATCAATTAGGTACTGGTCTTTATTTGAGGTTTTAAGAAACTATGTATAAATATGTATTTTGCCAGAGTCATTGTGCTGATGACCACACCTATGCACGAACAACCCAGCCAGATCTTGAGGTTGGTCACACCATCCATAATTAAGAATTGTCACTTGTACTTGTGAATTTCAGGTGTGTGTGTGTGTGTGTGTGTGTGTGTGTGTGTGTGTGTGTGCGTGTGTGTGTGTGTGTTGTTTTTTGTGGTCTTCACTTTGCAGGTGCAACAAATGCCACCAATTTTACAGGTAAGATGAATTCTTATACATATAGTTGTTCATTCTTTGATGTTCTTACAATGCACAATTGGGGTGTTTTTCAGATGCCTTCGCATGTACTTGAGGCTGTGCTCCAAGAGGTGGTCCTAACAGAGGGAGATGTTGCTTACCTCACTTTGGCATTGACCTGCAAGCGGTTTCGATCTATTGTGTCTGATCCAGTTTTCAGGAAGAAGGCCCACTTTGCATGGCTGGATGGTAATGATGTTTTTACTTGTTTTCACTTAAAACATGAAATTACATTTTACCTACATTAAAATTATCATTTACAGGGGAGGTCAACTGGAGTAAATTCTCAGCATCTTACAGGGCAGAACACAGAAAACCCTTTGCTGTGATAACATGTTCTTCCTGCCAGAGAGTGTACAAAGACTGTGTGGGCTACACAGGAAATGGAAGACGAGGGGGGTACCTCCGCTACTACTCTGACGGTAAAGCTGGCCACTGCCTGGACTGTCAGTTATGAAATGTCTTTGGTTCGGTCCAGGCTCGAACCAGCAGACTGAGACAGCTCTGTTCATCAGGCAGTCAGGATGCTTAACACTCTGCCTGCTCTGCCCTTCCTCCCACTTGTACTGCCTTAATCACAAAAAAACGTTCACACATTACCACACAACACAAAGTTTTTAACACTGGACTCTGTGTCATCAATACGGGTCAATCACTCAACTCACGGTCATGTGCTCATTCAGTTTGCACTAATTCTTATATTTGCACTAATGGTTGTATTACATTACTGCCTATAGTCATACTACTGTTTACATTCACTGTTGACATTTAATACTACTGTTTACATTTATTACTACTGTTTACATCTAGACTTTTTATATCTACACTACTGCTGATATACAGTATATATTCTTTTTATTAGCCTTATTGTGTAATGCCACTTTGTCTCTATACAAATATCAACTACCTCATACATATACTGTGTACATTAACCCCACATGCTGCTATGTCACTCTTTACAAATGTCAAATGCCAGAACCTTCATTTGTTTTATAGAAATACTTTTTATACTTTATACTTCGGGACAGTATTACACTCTATTTCATATTATGATTATGTTTATTAAATGTTGGTGTTTTGGTGTTGGTGAAACTTTTTATACTTTTATACTACTATGAAAAACTACTATGAAAAAACTCAGGACAGTATTACACTCTATTTCATATTATGATTATGTTTATTAAATGTTGGTGTTTTGGTGTTGGTGAAACTTTTTATACTTTTATACTACTATGAAAAACTACTATGCAAAAAAACTCAGGACAGTACTAGACTTTTGTTATTTCATTTTATGCTTGTTTATTAATTGTTTAGTGTTTAGTGTTGAAATGGTTACTGTTGCACTGAGGGACTGAGAGAAATGCAATTTCAATCCTGTGTATGTCCTGTACATATTGGAGTTCTGACAATAAAGTTGACTTTGACTTAACTGAATGTGTTTAAACATTGTATACATTTACAATTTCCCATTTGCTATTGCTCTGTTGACCTACTCTACTTACTTTTCTTTCGCATAGCATCATTTCCACACTTAAGTAAAAAATTGAAATTATAGGATATTTTCCATAGCAGTTATATTTTTATTTGTATACATTCAGAGTTACTATGTGTTAACCATTGATGTAGGCTATATAAATGAAGGCAATATGCCCACTTTCAGAAGTATGTAACAGAGGTACAAGTACAGTATTATGACATCTTGTCAGAGCTGTCAATGTACATGTATGACAAGTAGATAACAGAGTATTTCATATAAATATTGTCGTGTGTGTGTATATACATATAAAATACACACACACTAAATTATAGAAGGAAGCTTGTTTTTAATCAAAAAAACAAATCACAAGCTGAATGTGGAAATCCAAAATGGTAAGAAAAAGTGTAGGCCTAAATGTAAAATCAATGTACCGCTGTTATAAAAGATCACACATGGAGTCTTGTACTTTCAATTCAAATAAATTTATAGTTAAGTTTTGTAAATGGCTTGTTACAAATTTTTGCTGACATGCTAAAGGAAAACAATTTTGTTGGAATACAACATTTAAAATCAAATGGTCTCAAATAAATTGTCTCTTATGTTTTGTTGTACATTGTTTTTATTTCAGGTTTAAAAAGTCATAGCAACTTTGTAAAGATTGTAAATCATTCTTCTGTGTCAAAATTAAAACTGCCATGCCACTACAAATTTTTGGTTGAAAAATTCCTCATTGTAGATGTGTACTGGCAGCATGTCTTCCATATGATCACATTCACTAAGAAATATTTGTATTTTAATTTGAAATGGAGGACAACCAGAAAAGGTGATGCTCTGCATTACATACTTGCTGTTCACTGATAGTTTACTGAATATATTCACATAAGCATTGAATACTCAAACACACCAGCTTTTTCGTTATAGTAAATTTATTTACAAATGTATACATATATAAAGCAGAACTGACTTCTTCCAGTCTTATTTGCATTCAATTGGGAGTAGTCAAAAATATCCAAAAATTATATGTCAGGGTCACTGCTGCTTATGGCAAAAGCAATCTTTTGGAGTGAAGATATTTTCACATGTTCAATACAATGGCTTCAACACACACACATATGCTGCATTATTTTTATCTGCTCCATGAGTGAAATAAAACAGTTTGACAATAAACAGTGTACTAAAGGAAATATCTAATTGAATATTAGATTCAGTATTGTATCTTATACTTTCTGATCATTTCAGCCTAAGGTTAAAACAGACAGAGTTGGTGTGTGTCTTATCATGTGTTCTTTCTTTAACCTAAACAAAATGATTTACGTTCTGACGTCTGCTGTAAAATGGTAAATGGACTGAACTTATACAGAGCTTTATCAAGTCCCTCCGGACCACAAAGCACTTTACAGACATTCACAAAGGGTAACACCTCCACGGGTGTAACCAGGAAGAGATGTACATTATAAGGTCAATTCATTATTATAGTAGAAAGAAGTTGTCAGTGTTTGGCAGAGTCTCTGCTCAGAGCAGCTTTGATTCAGCCCAAGATCTTACTGAGGCCTGTGCTGCTGAGTGCTGGATGAACCTGATTGGAGTCAGAAGATTGAAAATAAAGTTCAAAAGAAGAAATCCAGCTGATTCCAGTTTATTCGGACATACCATTTTGAACAACGCATTTTTCCTACAGTACACTGGAGGTTAAAATGAATGACGGCTCAGATAAATATTCAGGTTGCATAATATACAATACATTTACAAAGGAAAATCATGTCACAAAAATTTTATGACTTTTGTTTTTTAGATGATTCAAAGAAACATTAACCAGTTATGTCAGCATTATCTGCAGAACAAGGACATATTAATGGAAGTTATATAACTTGACTCTGAGAAAGCTTTTTCAGAACAGTGTTCAGTTCAGGAGGAATCATGACCAGTGGGGTTGAGAGGTCATGATAAAACAACTCTTCTTCATCAATGAAATAAAAAGCAGTGGTTGTCGATATAAAACTGAGTTTCAGTGATGTTCTGACCTTGTGTTACCACATTCAGCTTTAACAGCGTTGCCGCTGTCTGTACAGTTCATTATTGATGAACTATTCATTGACCTCTGGAGAGCTTTCTCAGCATGGACAGTCTCTGGCGAAGAAATGACAAGCCCACCATTTCAGCAGATGGTCCATTTATCTGTCTACATTGTCGAATAAAATTCTGGACCTCTAGACTATGTCATTGGTTTTAATAGGAATTATTAAAGATTGCATGTGTGTTTAGATATGATCAATTTTGATCCAATGAATGGTAATCTGCCATCATATTTGTGTCAGTGGATGATGCAGTCAACATGGGACTGCATTTCATCCTGCAACATCTAGACCACCCGGGGACTTATGCAAGAATCCTGTTTCTTGATTTTAGTTCAGCATTTAACACTATTGTCCCAGACATTCTCTCCACAAAACTCTCCCAGCTCACTGTTTCTCCTGCCATGTGTCAGTGGATCACCAGCTTCCTAACAGGTAGGACGCAGCAGGTGCAGTTGGGGAAAATCATGTCCTCCTCACAGTCCATCAGCATTGGTGCCCCTCAGGGTTGTGTGCTCTCTCCACTGCTCTTCTCTCTATACACCAATGACTGCACCTCTAATGACCCGTCTGTTAAACTCCTGAAGTTCGCAGATGACACTACAGTCATTGGACTTATCAGTGATGACGACGAGTCTGCGTACCGACAGGAGGTGGAACGACTGATGTCCTGGTGCAGCCTGAACAAACTGGAGCTGAACACACTGAAGACAGTAGAGATGAGAGTGGACTTCAGGAGACACCCCCCAGAACTGCTGCCCCTCAAAATCTTCAACAGCCCCGTGTCTACGGTAGAGTCCTTCAGGTTCCTGGGAACCACCATCTCACATGACCTGAAGTGGGAGCACAACATCACCTCCATCCTCAAAAAGGCCCAGCAGAGACTGTACTTCCTACGCCAGTTGAGGAAGCTGGACCTGCCTCAGGAGCTGCTGATCCAGTTCTACACTGCAGTCATTGAGTCCATCCTGTGTACATCCATCACAGTCTGGTTTGGAGCAGCCACAAGGCAGGACAGGAACAGGCTGCAGCGAACAGTGAGGACAGCTGAGAAATTCATCGGGGCTTCACTGCCCTCCATTCAGGACTTGTACCACGCAAGAACCAGGAAACGGGCTGGAAAAATCATCACAGACTCCACACACCCGGGTCACAACATGTTCCAACTTCTCCCGTCTGGCAGACGCTACAGATCTCTGTCCACTAAGACTGTCAGACACAAAAACAGTTTCTTCCCCCAGGTCATCACCATCATCAACAGCTGATCATCAGACATCCATCAGCGTGACCCCCAACCCATTCACAACCCCCATGTGATGTGAATCCTTATGTATTTTGTGTATTATTTGTACGTTTTTTTTTTTGTATAGTTTTTAGCATTTTTAGAGAGACACTTTCTAGAGAGACACGAACAGCCAGAAACAAATTCCTTGTGTGTGTCAACATACTTGGCCAATAAACCTGATTCTGATTCTGATATTCAAATGGTAAGAGTTTATTTAAAAACAGTTTCTGGCATAGCTAATTTTCCTCATAAGATCTGTACTGAAACGACATGAGAGGTGAATATCGACTGCTGATATCAGAATTTGGTAAAAGGGTTCTGTAATAGCCTACTGGAAAGTTATTTATAAATTTTCTCACCACATTCAAACCTGCCTGAGAACAACAGATCCTGATTTTAAAAAAAATATTTCATAAAGTAGAATGGTTCTATTTATGGTAGTGAAGAAATGTCTTGGGGTTGTTTACTATTGACTTTTAAAGACACTACACATTGTGTAGTCTTTTATTAGGTAAATAGTAATATAGTTTTTAGTGTGGTTATTTCTGATTGAATTGATGATTTCATGTAGGTAGATACATACCTGAACACATACAACACACAACTAATTGTTGATCATGATAACATTCAGCACTTTAATGACCAATTCATAACAGTAACTCTGACTTTCCTTCAACACTGAGAAGAAAACAATCAGTTGGATAATATGACCTTCTTTTCGAGTCTTACAAAAGAGTGTAATTTCAAACTTGAATTAAGTTTACCCTTGTTATGACATTTGCAAAAGAAATTTAAGATTGATACCAGGCTACTGTGTTTTGTGATCCAAGAAAGAAAGAGATCCAACATAGTACAGTATACAGCCTAGGCTACTGTATTTCATAAATAACATACCATGTCATTTATACCATGTCATTTATCAATTATATATTTGAATAATTTTCTGTCCATATGCCGATTTGTAAAGATCACTCATTTTTTCAACATTTTTTTAAATGAAATAACTAATAAGAAGTGCTTAATCCATAGAACAAAGCCTAAAAATTAATAAATCAGTAGTCAGTTTCAATAATTATAAGTTTTCTTGTGTTGTTAGTGTATTTACTGATGGATTGTTCATTTCTGTGCGTTTTTTTAACTGTATTTTCTAAAAGGCTGGTATAGGAAATGGCGCCCCCTTTATTTCCGGAGTGCAATGGCGCTACTTCCATATATGGTATGGCTCGGCCCTCGGGCACGACCCCGCCCCGTCCTGCAGGCTGCAGCGAGGGGTACTTGTGCCTGGGCGGTGTTCTCAGTGAGCCATGTTGTTTTAAACGAACACAGATGAGGTACAAAGAAAATGAGGTACAGACAAAAGTAGACAATCATAACAAAAAGCATATACAATGAAAAGTAAATGGAATAAATTATATAAAAAATGATACAAAAAACAGCTGGATGTGAAATACTAAAAACAGGAACAAGTCTGCATTGCTTTTTGTCATGAACTTAGCAGTTGTTTAAAGTCCCTTAGAGAGGTCAAGGTCGAGAGCTTCAGATATTTGTAAGGGGTCACAGCAGTGGCGGTCCTAGCCTATTTGGCGCCCTGTGGGAGCAACCCCAACGGTGCCCCCTCCGGCTAGGTTGGGGGTCCTCTCCAAGAAAATTTTGAATAAAATAGATGCCATTTCCTGCATTCTGGTGTATTTTAATGGGTTGTTTATCATCTAGTTTTACCTACATATATAAACTATTCAATAACTATTTTAGAGTTAATGGCAGAACAAGAAGTAGCCTGAGACAAACATATGTAGCATTAACACATGAACATTATTCAAGAATTGTTTCTATAAGAACATTATCAAATATTTTATGTGAAAACACATTTTGACTTAACCAATTAATATATTTTCCCTTTCATTGCAGGCTTTATGTATTTATTATCTTTGAATAATAAAAATATAACGAGTCACTACTGTCATTTAGAAAGTGTTTATATCGGAACTAATGCTTGTTTACACACAGTTGGAACAGCTCACCTGTTCCTTCATACTGACAGGAACAATCCCCTCATCACTCTTGGCTCTGCTCCTGACACTAAATCACATTTTTAAAATTGTCATAACTCAACACAAATCTCCCCTTTTTACAAAGCCTTATGATCAATTCAGGCCAGTTTCATTAAAGGGTTGAATCATCTAACATCTCAGGGCACTTTTCATAGAGAGCAGGTCTTCACCAGACTCATATAATATTATTTAAATTATATAACAGTATGTTATGTCACAATGCCACACACCACAAAATTCATTGACTTCATAATTAACTTGAACGGTGTTTTGCATGCAAAGTTCAACATCATCATGTCTCACCTGTTTGATCTCTCTCATTTACAAACTGCAGCTGTTTGAGTGAAAAATGTGTCAATGTCTGTACAGCTGCGTCTGTTTCCAGAATGTTTCTCTTTTTAATTCTTCTCTTCTCTGCACCACCCTTGCTTTTTCTGCCTTCTGACCGCACTTACGTGTCACCTCCAGGCACGTAACAAAAACGAAACTAAAAGTTGAGGAGGTGCACCCTCACAGCTGCTGCGGTGATAAATTGATGACATGGGAATAAATGAAGGGCGGGGCGGCCCAGGAGCATGGTAGTGGTGTTCTGTGTTATCCATCCATCCATCCATTTTCTTCCGCTTATCCGGGGTCGGGTCGCGGGGGTAGCAGCCTAAGTAGGGAGGCCCAGACTTCCCTCTCCCCAGCCACTTGGAGCAGCTCCTCTGGGGGAATCCCAAGGCGTTCCCAGGCCAGCCGAGAAACATAGTCCCTCCAGCGTATCCTGGGTCTTCCTCTGGGTCTCCTCCCGGTGGGACATGCCCGGAACACCTCACCAGGGAGGCGTCCAGGAGGCATCCTAACCAGATGCCCGAGCCACCTCAACTGGCTCCTCTCGATGTGGAGAAGCAGCGGCTCTACTCCGAGTCCCTCCCGGATGACTGAGCTTCTCACCCTATCTCTAAGGGAGAGTCCAGCCACCCTGCGGAGAAAACTCATTTCAGCCGCTTGTATCCGAGATCTTGTTCTTTCGGTCATAACCCAAAGCTCATGACCATAGATGAGGGTGGGAACGTAGATCGATCGGTAAATTGAGAGCTTTGCCTTTTGACTCAGCTCTCTCTTCACCACGACAGACCGGTACAGCGCCCTGTGTTATATGTTGTTAAAAACAAAAGTTGTAAAAGATTTTTTTTTTTTTTAAACGAGGAGCGGTGTCTCCTCTTCTTCTTTTTTTCTCTTTTTCCTAAACTGCGCAATGTTATGCCGCCCCCTGCTGGAAGCCGCCCTAGTTCGCACATAGGAGGAACCGCCACTGGGTTACAGGAATGGAGAAGGAGTAGGTGCTTTCCCCTAGTTCAGTCTGCACTGAGGGAACACTGCAGGTAATAATGTCCTGAGAGCACAGCTATAGCTGCACTCAGTGTCATATAGGAGGAGATATACAGTATATGAAGACAACAGACCAATAAGTGATTTAAAGATGAAAATGTTGAGCGAGTCTACATGAAGTTAATGATGACCAATTGACCAGTGAATACATGTGCAGTACTGTACTTACAGCCAGTTATGAATCTTAGCGGACCGTGATAGAGAGTGTCCAACATAGGTGCTTGTAGGGCCATTCATGTAAAAATGTCACCATAGTCAATAGAGGGAAGGAAAGTAGCAATTACAAGGTGTTTCCTAGCATTCAGAGTTAGATAGGATCTATTTCTGAAAAAGAAACCCAGTTTTACTTTCAGTTTCTTCATAAAGTTTTGACATGAGGCTTAAAAGAGAGATGTGAATCAACCAGGATACTCTGGTATTTGTAAGAATCGACAAACTCAAGAGGAACACCATTCGAAGATAAAATAGAAGTGAAAACGTGAAAAATCACTGTGGTTGGGTTCGTGGGGGTCGTTTAAAACATGTTACATGTTTGAATTTAACATCCCTTTGGTCTTATAAGCATTTAGCGCAAGTTTGAGGGGGGACAAATCCGACTGGATGATGTCGAATATAGACTGTAAAAGCCGGAAAACCTTAGCAAAAGTTCTAGCTCGACAATAAACAACTGTGTTGTCAGCATAGAAATGTAAGGATGTATCTGGGATGCTCTGACCTACCGTACATGTAGATTGTGAAGAGGGTGGGCCCTAACATTGAACCTTGTGGTACACCAATGTTAACAGTTAGATATAGCTGGAAGAAGTGCCATTATGTTGAACACATTACCTCCAGTTTGAGAGATAATTAGAGAACCAGCCAATTGCGTGATCTGAAAAACCAATTTCTGAGAGCTTCTGACAAAATATGTCATGGTCCCCCCAGTGTCAAAAGTTTTAGACAGGTCTAAGTAAAGCATAGCACAATAGTCCTTAGCATCCAATGCTTTAACATAATTAAAAAACCTTCAGTGAAGCAGTCGTTGTGCTGTGTTGTTTCTTGAAACAAGATTGATGGGGAGGTAAAATGTTAAAAGAATCCAAATTCTTCTTGTCTTGAGAGTTTATCAAATTTTCTAAAACCTTAGCAAGAATACAGAGTTTTCCAAGCGTTTGGAATGGTGTTTGACTAATGGACAGATTACAGATGTGAGACACCGGTTCTGCAGTGATGTGTGCGGCCAGCCTTAAGAAATAAAGAAGGAGGTCATCAGGGCCTGCAGATTTTCTAGTCTAGACCTTTTAGCAGTTTATTAACCTCACTTACAGACACTTGTGAAAATGAGAAGGTGTAAGGATGGCGCCAGCTAGTGGGCCTTCCTTGTCTGCCCTAGTGTGTCTCATGATTCTTGATTTGTTTCAGCTTATTTGTTCCCAGTTGTTTGTCATTACGTCCTGTCTTGTCTGTGCTGTCTGTGAGTCTTGTTCTTTGTCTTGTCGTGCCAGTCTGATCCTGTCCTGGTCCCATACTGTTTATGTTTGTGAGTTTGCTGCCACGTCAACCTTTTGATTATTTATTTTTTATAAATCCTTCAGTCCTGACTCTTGACTGAAAAATTGGGTTGACTCCTGCCCTGCCCTGTCAGAAACCCTGATAAAAGGGAGGGAATGAAAAGGGAATGGGGAATGTTGTGGGGGAAAAACACATCTGAGCTTTGGAATTGAACAAAATAAAAGAATGTGATTACCTAAAC
>JBBPBX010046023.1:0-11477 GCA_038048925.1 Garcialebias charrua | reverse complement strand
TATATATATATATGTATATGTATATATGTCTGTGTGTGTATATGTACTGTACATGTATATATGTCTGTGTTTATATATGTGTATATATATATACTGTATATGCATTTTTTAATTTACCCTTTATTTATCCAGGTACGGTAGTCTCATATCTCAAAAGATACATGACAGCTGATTGGTTATCACTGATGCTTCACAGCATGATGATCTTGGGTTCAATCCCTGGTTTAGACCTGGAGTCTTTCTGTGTGGAGTCTGCATGTTCTCCTTGTGTTTGTCAGAGTCAGAGAGTCAGAGAAACTTTATTGTCATTCGCACCACATGTGGTACATGTGATGAAACAAGATTATGTACACAGGGTCCCAGTTACATCCAACAATAAAAAGTAAGAGAAGAACAGTAATAACATCTAAGATATGAACTAAGAAAAACATAACCTAAAAATACACTAAGCACTAATATCATAGGAAAACTTTACTCCAAACAGCAGCACGAACATGAGTCTGTGAGCATACGGGCACAAATGAACAACATGAAACAGATCAGCAGCAACGTGAAACAGATCAGCATCAACATGATGTGATATTTCACAGTGTGGTTTGTGTGGGTTTTCTCCAGGTACTCTGGTTTCCTCCCACAGTCATAAACATTTTTGTTATACAGTTTTCTTGTTTAAGTCCTTCAGATTTATCTGATGACAGCCTGAGGTGTGTCAAACCCAGGATTAAACTGCAGGCCTACACTGTACAGTCAGCTTTGACTGAATCTAGTCCACCGCTGCAAATTTCATAAACTTCAATGATCTAACAGGAAACAATCCTATTTACTTATTTGCTTTGACAACACACTGTTATAAAACACAGCATGACTGACAATAATTAGGGTGTAAGAAAGGAGATGATCTGCTTGAGAAGATTTTACAGCTTGTTGCAGCAGAAAATGTGGATGGAAACATTGGGGAAAGCTAAGACGCTTTAAAAAGCTTTCAGTTGGACCATTTTTTTATCCAGATCACCATTACTCCATCAAGTGAGGCATGTGTTGGGCTGCATGCAATTTTCTCTCATGCAAAGGTGTTGGGTGTTCACTGGAGGGCTGTTTCCTGAGATTGTTGCAATTGCAATTTTGAGAAATGGGAACCAAACTGATTAATGTACCGTAAGTAATAATAACAGGAAAAGAGATTTAACTGATAGATTGTCCACTAGTGACAGACACCTGATAAAACAAAAACCCCACTTACATTGACTGAGGAAAAAGATCTAAAATGACTGCATATTTGGGAATATTTGCCACATTACTTACACTATAAGCTACACCAAGCTGCCTGTGCTGACATAATGAGAAAAACAGTGAAGCTGAAATGGTCATCTGGAACAAAATATGTGTATGATGTGTGAGCTTAATTTAAAGCTGGACCAAGTTCTAGTGTCTGCAGACTTTGCTTGATGTGAAATTGACATGGAAGGTTTGCAAGAAAAAAACGAAGAAAAACAAACAAACAAACACGCATTAAGCCATGTGTTTTTTTATTGTTGCTTCAGCCTATAGGATAAAAATATATCACAAAATCACTCAAACATTAGAAGACTAGAACTTATCTGGCAAATATTAAGACCACCATGACATAATAGGAAGTTAAAATAAAATAAAATCCAAACAATCAACTTTATAAGTTTCTAAAGACAACAAATGTGTTGCTTTGAATGAAGAAACGTAGAAGATCCGTACAATTGGAGCTGTAGGGAGGAGTTACTGCCACCAGGGGCAGCACTGCACATTGAAAGTTCCAAAACCTCGACGAAGAAAAACAGCGAACACATAAATTTCCGTAGAAGAAGACAATCTCGAGCGCTGTAATATAAATAGTACGTCATGATCATAATTTCAAGCACTTTGAACGTGCCTGTCTTTATGATGCTGTCTTTGATTGTGTCCCGGAGTTTATGCCAGTTTGTAACGGAAGTCAACCGGAGGTCCTGCCCGACTTTAGCTTCGTATATTCGGTCTTTCTCCACCTCAAAGTCGACATGTTGCAGCGGCAAACAGGAGGAAGCACCTGTAGTAATTGTCGACGGTAATTATGTAATTTCACTCTGCGTCCTTCAGGAATCACCTTGGCTATCTTACATAATGTCTTTACGCACTGACATGTTTTAAACCACTAGTTATAGGTGCTGCTGACAGTGTTGTAAGAAACGAGGGCAAAAACAGCCAACTATACTGTATTCCCAACTTCTGATTTCATCTTTACTCAAAAAACAATGTTTTAATGAGTTAGTTAGCTGTGTTTTTTAAAGAGACTTCAAAGCAGAATAAGCTGGAGCTTATTAACTAAAGATTAAACCAATATGGCTTGGTTATAGATGTTTAAATTTGCTTCATGTAGTTTATTCTTTTTAATATTTCTTTTTTACAGAAGCCTCAGTGGTGACTCTTCCCCAGCTGAAGACCATGCTAGCAAACCAAAGCATCCAGCTTTTTGATGTGAGAAGACCGGATGAGTATGAAGCTGGCCATATTCCTCAGGCTGTCAACATCCCATGTATGTCTTGCACTTACAACTCAAGTCTGAGCTGTTTTATGTGGATAATGTGCATTAATAAAGTCTCTTGAATGTGTGTATAAGTGGACACCCTGGAGGAGTCTCTGCAGCTGGCTCCTGCTCACTTTCTGCAGAAGTATGAGGTGAAGGCGCCGGGAAAAGAGGACGATGACATCGTGTTTCATTGCAGAACAGGAGTCAGGAGCTCCAAGGCGCTGATCATCGCTCGTCGGCTGGGATTCCACAAGTAAATACATGGCACACCCCCTACCTAATCATTTATAGCTTAGATTTGCCTTAACCAGCTTTGCAAATCATCATATTACGTGTGTATTTAAAAAAAAAAAAAAGATTGCAGTGTTTTGTTTTGGCTGCTTAAATGCTAGCTGATCATGTAGACAAACAAGAATTGAAATGCTTTATTTTTATTTGCTACTTTCTTTCAGGGCAAGACATTATAAAGGAGGATACGTTGAGTGGTCTGAGCAGGAAGGACGATAAATCCAATCAGGAATCGTTTTAAAATATTCAAGACATGAGAATTCACTGAAAATGACTACTGAATTTGGTTGGGAAATGTTTCATGTTAATATATAGTGCCTGAACTTTTATGGATTTTTAAATGTCTTCCACATAATAAATGTTATAATTCACTGTTTTAATAAAATTTATATATACAGTACTGTAGGGGTGCTTTGAAGTTTGTGAATTTCCTCACTGTAATGGCAACTCGGGTCATAATCATAAATTATTTTTTTTATCTTTACAAGGGTAGTATATGGGGACCTTTGTTTTATATTATCTATGGCATCTTATGCAACAATAGCTTTGGTACTTTTTGCTGACTGTTAATTAGTCGTAAGGTCATGGCTGTAACGAGGATAGTTGGCTTGTTTCAGAGCCACAACATCGTTGATGTCAAGACTGATTCGACCAGTTAAAATACTTTTATTCCTTTTTAATTGTCCTCAGCAGTTTTTTTATTTTTTTGTCGTCCACTAACGGATTTCATTTGTTTCACGTGTAGAATAAAGTTTGAGGCATTTTTCTTAAAAAAAAAAAAAGGCTTTTCTAATTTAAAATGAAAAGTTTTGTTTATTTCTGGGTTTTTTGAAGCAAACCAGGAACTTAAATACGTTTGCGTGCGCACGCAAAGAATAAAAAAAATGTCCACGTCCCCTGGGGGGCTCCGTAGAACCAGTCCGGCCCTTGGTTTGTAGCAAATTTGTTTTTTTTTGCCCTCGATGTATTTGACTTTGACACCCCTGACTAGTCCATACTCCAATCTGGAAGGTGGCGGTAATGCTATAAGTTGTTTGCCAACCGCCATAAAACAACAAGAAGAAGAAGAATAGCATTAACAAAGGAAACAACTGACCTGAGAAAAAAAAAAAAAAAATAATAATGTCTATTCCTGTCATCTGCGTATGTTTCCCATACACAGACGAAATTCGTCTCTGCATTTAACCCAACCACCTACCAGGTGGTGCAGTGAGCAGCCCGAAAGCGCCCGGGGAGCTGGAGAAATAGGTGTACACTCATAGACACCCCAAGCTGGGTAGTGGCCGGGGCGCGAACCCGCGACCTTCGGGTCCGTAGTCAAAAACCCTGCCACTAGACCATCTTGGCTCCAACGAAACAACTGACCTGAGAGATTCATCCTGTCTGTGAAGCTTTCAGCTCATTTCTCTTTGAGATACAACTTTTTTAGCCTGGCCCTCGCCTTCCTGCACAGCTCCGCTCAATTCTCATTTCCCTTCAGTGAAGGACAAGGGTGTGGTTTTAACCAGGCTACAACTTTTTAGTGTCAAACTTCTTTTTATCTCATTATTTAATTTCATTTAAGCTTCATCGACTGCATAATGTGCATGCAGCACGGTGGCACAACTGGTAGAGCTGCTGCCTCTCAGCGAGAAGGTTGCCGGTTCAAATCCCGGTCCGGGGCCTTTCTGGGTGGAGTTTGCATGTTCTCCCCGTGCATGCGTGGGTTTCCTCCGGGTACTCCGGTTTCCTCCCACAGACCAAAAAACATGCTTGTTAGGCTGATTGGTGACTCTAAATTGACCCTAGGTGTGAGTGAGAGAGTGGATGGTTGTTTGGTGTGAGTGAGACAGGTCCCTCTTGTAAATGAGTCCCCTGTATAAATAAAGGTTGAATGAATAATGTGCTCACTGAAAGCTAGGGTTGTGTGTTAGAGAACAAAAAAACATTTGAGCCCCAGTAGAGGGCAGCAACATCTCGTATTTAAAAAAAAAGGCTCTTCTTCCCAAACCTAATAATTTCTTATTTGAACATTGTTTTCTCAGGCCTGACCGTCACACTGCTAGTCTCTGCAGATTTACATGCTGACAGGAACCGCTCTGTGAGCATCTGATGTGCACAAGGTCTCAGCATCCAACACTCAGAGGGAAAACAATATCAAACTTTACTCTGTCCCGTCCCACTCCTGTGGGTTTCTGTGGCTCTTAGTGGAAAACTTAAAGAGCAATGAATGTCTCATTTAATGTAATGATTTGAAATGATGCTCAGACCAGTTTCCAGCTTGTGTTCAGCGAGGCGAGGCGAAAACTCAATCCAAGATGAAGTACCAGCTGCCATTCATGTGGTGCAGATGGATTTCCTCAGTGATGCACAGAAACATCAGAAATGAGCAGATGCAGATGAGTGGCTGTGCACCACGACTGATGTAGTCCAAGTTAAAGATGCTTTATGGATGTCCAACACCACTGGTTTGTCAGGGTTCAAAGTCTTTTCAGCTGCAGGACACATTGGGATTCTCTCCAGCTCTCTGCAGCACAACACAGCAGAGGAGGAGAAGCATGGGTCATATCTCCAATGAGCACCAAGGACGTTTGGACACTTTTACATTAGTTAAATCATAAACTGGCGGGTGGTCTGACATGAAAAATGATCGCTTCGTCATGTTTGTCAGATACTGTGGGTACACAGAGCAGTCTGTCGACTTCCTGCTGCTCAGGCCTGTTTAAAATGCACTTTACTGAGACCATTGAAATAAAATCTATAGCCTTGCTCTGATAACTGGGAATGTCAGGCTGCTTGTTAAATAGTAGGTGTCTCACATCCAGGGGGGAATGGGACTAGGGATGGGAATTGTTAAGAAATTATCAATATCAATTCCTTTATCGATATCATTTATCGATTCAATTCCTTATCAATTCTGTTATCAATTCTCATTGGGTTAGGCAAAAAATATAGTACACCATTTGTGTGCATGAAGTATTTAATGCTCTTTCACCAGAACAAAAATAGAACTTTTATGAAAAAATAATTCCTAATTAACATTATTAAGGGGCTGTCCATGGTTGGAATGGGTGATAGGCTTCTATACAGTTGGACTTCTGTCTCTTCCTCAAAAAGTTCTTCTAGGGCTGTCTCTTTTTGCTGCTTTACAGGAGGCATCTGAAATTATTGACATAACCACAACTTGTAATTCACAAGTTTCAATTTTAAAATAAATAGTGTAATAATCCATGCAATCTATCATCTTTCATTACAAAAAACAAAACTTACATAGTTATCTTCATCCTCTCCTGCCTCCCTCTTCGTCTCTCCCTCTGCGTCTCTCCCATTCATTCAAACAAACAAAGAAAGTCCCATTATGGGACTTTTTTTGTTTTAAAATTAGAATTAAAAGGCCTAGAATGCATAATGTCCACTGGCCTTCATGTTCAAAATTAAGATTTTTGATGAAATCTTAAAATGTGTGATTTGTTTGTGTTTTGTTGATTTTCACATGCATGTTACTGAGTTATTGTCATTTTTGTGCTAAAGTCACTTGAATTGGGTTCACAGATGTACATCCAGTGGTTTGTGGGATATTTTGCTGACAGACATGCAGAGACGACTCTGTAAGAGCAGAGTTTTAAAAACAGCTGTGATCAGGTTAATAGGAATAACTCTCAGCCACTACCACACCAAATTTCAGCTCAGTGTGGCTGAGCTGTAGTTTTGTTTTGGCTAAGGTTGCTTAGTGTTGGCAGCCATCTTGATGGGCTGACTCCAAAAGTTGTATTTTCCATCCACTTTCTGGGAGTGGTGGTCCATGAGATATTTTGCTAACAGAGACAGTTTCGGCTGTTTTGCAACCTGTTGGTGGAGAAGCTGTCACCACATTTAATAGTTTGTTCTACAACGTCATTTTTGTGTCGTAAGTTGGAATGAAACAAAAGCTGTAGAAGACAAACAGGAGAGTCTTTATCTTTACTGGTGTTTTTTTTTTCCTGACAGGTTTTAACTGAAGAAGACTAATCTCTGCTTATTTCCAGGCTGAGTTCATTACTGTGTGACTGCGCCTCTCATTCTTTTTTTAAATTATTATTATTTTTATTTATAAGGCCAAGTTACTTTTTGCCCCACTCCCCTCAGGACGGAGGTTAAAGGTCCACTGACATGATTTTTTTACTATTCATAAAATTGCTCAAAATATATATATTTTATCATTTAAATATGTTCGTTTTTGCAAACAAAATGATAAATCACTTTAATTTTGCTTTAAAAGTGATTTTGAACTTCAAGCCGTGTTTAATCATGGGAAATCCGATTACACGCGAACGCACCATCTGTGACGTAACACCGGGCAGAGCTCTGGGCTTGTCACAGTGCGCGGGTATGAGCAGCTCCACATGAAGGTAAGTCTGATACAGCATCAGACCTAAATTAGATCCTGTTGTTTCTTGTTCCATCACCCAAACTATTTTCTGCTTCCCAAAATGAAGACAAATAGCTCAAATCTTCACATAGAATGATAAATTCGTCGGGTTTGAAATTGTCCGTGACCGCTATTAAAGAGACCAGAGCCCTCTGCCTCTCACATACATCACATATGGTGCGTTCGTGTGTAATCGGATTTCCCATGAATAAACACGGCTTGAAGTTCAAAATCACTTTTAAAGAAAAATTTAAAATTTTGTTTGCAAAAACGAACATATTCAAATGATAAAATATATATATTTTGAGCAATTTTATGAATTGTAAAAAAATCACGTCAGAGGACCTTTAAGGAGCATTAAGTGTAGAACCACTAGACTGAGGAACAGCTTCTACCCTGAGGCTGTTAGACTCATGAATATCTAACCAGAATAATCACTGTGAAAAATCACATCATGTTGCTGCTGATCTGTTTCATGTTGCTGCTGATCTGTTTCATGTTGCTGCTGATCTGTTTCATGTTGCTGCTGATCTGTTTCATGTTGCTGCTGATCTGTTTCATGTTGCTGCTGATCTGTTTCATGTTGCTGCTGATCTGTTTCATGTTGCTGCTGATCTGTTTCATGTTGCTGCTGATCTGTTTCATGTTGCTGCTGATCTGTTTCATGTTGCTGCTGATCTGTTTCATGTTGCTGCTGATCTGTTTCATGTTGCTGCTGATCTGTTTCATGTTGCTGCTGATCTGTTTCATGTTGCTGCTGATCTGTTTCATGTTGCTGCTGATCTGTTTCATGTTGCTGCTGATCTGTTTCATGTTGCTGCTGATCTGTTTCATGTTGCTGCTGATCTGTTTCATGTTGCTGCTGATCTGTTTCATGTTGCTGCTGATCTGTTTCATGTTGCTGCTGATCTGTTTCATGTTGCTGCTGATCTGTTTCATGTTGCTGCTGATCTGTTTCATGTTGCTGCTGATCTGTTTCATGTTGCTGCTGATCTGTTTCATGTTGCTGCTGATCTGTTTCATGTTGCTGCTGATCTGTTTCATGTTGCTGCTGATCTGTTTCATGTTGCTGCTGATCTGTTTCATGTTGCTGCTGATCTGTTTCATGTTGCTGCTGATCTGTTTCATGTTGCTGCTGATCTGTTTCATGTTGCTGCTGATCTGTTTCATGTTGCTGCTGATCTGTTTCATGTTGCTGCTGATCTGTTTCATGTTGCTGCTGATCTGTTTCATGTTGCTGCTGATCTGTTTCATGTTGCTGCTGATCTGTTTCATGTTGCTGCTGATCTGTTTCATGTTGCTGCTGATCTGTTTCATGTTGCTGCTGATCTGTTTCATGTTGCTGCTGATCTGTTTCATGTTGCTGCTGATCTGTTTCATGTTGCTGCTGATCTGTTTCATGTTGCTGCTGATCTGTTTCATGTTGCTGCTGATCTGTTTCATGTTGCTGCTGATCTGTTTCATGTTGCTGCTGATCTGTTTCATGTTGCTGCTGATCTGTTTCATGTTGCTGCTGATCTGTTTCATGTTGCTGCTGATCTGTTTCATGTTGCTGCTGATCTGTTTCATGTTGCTGCTGATCTGTTTCATGTTGCTGCTGATCTGTTTCATGTTGCTGCTGATCTGTTTCATGTTGCTGCTGATCTGTTTCATGTTGCTGCTGATCTGTTTCATGTTGCTGCTGATCTGTTTCATGTTGCTGCTGATCTGTTTCATGTTGCTGCTGATCTGTTTCATGTTGCTGCTGATCTGTTTCATGTTGCTGCTGATCTGTTTCATGTTGCTGCTGATCTGTTTCATGTTGCTGCTGATCTGTTTCATGTTGCTGCTGATCTGTTTCATGTTGCTGCTGATCTGTTTCATGTTGCTGCTGATCTGTTTCATGTTGCTGCTGATCTGTTTCATGTTGCTGCTGATCTGTTTCATGTTGCTGCTGATCTGTTTCATGTTGCTGCTGATCTGTTTCATGTTGCTGCTGATCTGTTTCATGTTGCTGCTGATCTGTTTCATGTTGCTGCTGATCTGTTTCATGTTGCTGCTGATCTGTTTCATGTTGCTGCTGATCTGTTTCATGTTGCTGCTGATCTGTTTCATGTTGCTGCTGATCTGTTTCATGTTGCTGCTGATCTGTTTCATGTTGCTGCTGATCTGTTTCATGTTGCTGCTGATCTGTTTCATGTTGCTGCTGATCTGTTTCATGTTGCTGCTGATCTGTTTCATGTTGCTGCTGATCTGTTTCATGTTGCTGCTGATCTGTTTCATGTTGCTGCTGATCTGTTTCATGTTGCTGCTGATCTGTTTCATGTTGCTGCTGATCTGTTTCATGTTGCTGCTGATCTGTTTCATGTTGCTGCTGATCTGTTTCATGTTGCTGCTGATCTGTTTCATGTTGCTGCTGATCTGTTTCATGTTGCTGCTGATCTGTTTCATGTTGCTGCTGATCTGTTTCATGTTGCTGCTGATCTGTTTCATGTTGCTGCTGATCTGTTTCATGTTGCTGCTGATCTGTTTCATGTTGCTGCTGATCTGTTTCATGTTGCTGCTGATCTGTTTCATGTTGCTGCTGATCTGTTTCATGTTGCTGCTGATCTGTTTCATGTTGCTGCTGATCTGTTTCATGTTGCTGCTGATCTGTTTCATGTTGCTGCTGATCTGTTTCATGTTGCTGCTGATCTGTTTCATGTTGCTGCTGATCTGTTTCATGTTGCTGCTGATCTGTTTCATGTTGCTGCTGATCTGTTTCATGTTGCTGCTGATCTGTTTCATGTTGCTGCTGATCTGTTTCATGTTGCTGCTGATCTGTTTCATGTTGCTGCTGATCTGTTTCATGTTGCTGCTGATCTGTTTCATGTTGCTGCTGATCTGTTTCATGTTGCTGCTGATCTGTTTCATGTTGCTGCTGATCTGTTTCATGTTGCTGCTGATCTGTTTCATGTTGCTGCTGATCTGTTTCATGTTGCTGCTGATCTGTTTCATGTTGCTGCTGATCTGTTTCATGTTGCTGCTGATCTGTTTCATGTTGCTGCTGATCTGTTTCATGTTGCTGCTGATCTGTTTCATGTTGCTGCTGATCTGTTTCATGTTGCTGCTGATCTGTTTCATGTTGCTGCTGATCTGTTTCATGTTGCTGCTGATCTGTTTCATGTTGCTGCTGATCTGTTTCATGTTGCTGCTGATCTGTTTCATGTTGCTGCTGATCTGTTTCATGTTGCTGCTGATCTGTTTCATGTTGCTGCTGATCTGTTTCATGTTGCTGCTGATCTGTTTCATGTTGCTGCTGATCTGTTTCATGTTGCTGCTGATCTGTTTCATGTTGCTGCTGATCTGTTTCATGTTGCTGCTGATCTGTTTCATGTTGCTGCTGATCTGTTTCATGTTGCTGCTGATCTGTTTCATGTTGCTGCTGATCTGTTTCATGTTGCTGCTGATCTGTTTCATGTTGCTGCTGATCTGTTTCATGTTGCTGCTGATCTGTTTCATGTTGCTGCTGATCTGTTTCATGTTGCTGCTGATCTGTTTCATGTTGCTGCTGATCTGTTTCATGTTGCTGCTGATCTGTTTCATGTTGCTGCTGATCTGTTTCATGTTGCTGCTGATCTGTTTCATGTTGCTGCTGATCTGTTTCATGTTGCTGCTGATCTGTTTCATGTTGCTGCTGATCTGTTTCATGTTGCTGCTGATCTGTTTCATGTTGCTGCTGATCTGTTTCATGTTGCTGCTGATCTGTTTCATGTTGCTGCTGATCTGTTTCATGTTGCTGCTGATCTGTTTCATGTTGCTGCTGATCTGTTTCATGTTGCTGCTGATCTGTTTCATGTTGCTGCTGATCTGTTTCATGTTGCTGCTGATCTGTTTCATGTTGCTGCTGATCTGTTTCATGTTGCTGCTGATCTGTTTCATGTTGCTGCTGATCTGTTTCATGTTGCTGCTGATCTGTTTCATGTTGCTGCTGATCTGTTTCATGTTGCTGCTGATCTGTTTCATGTTGCTGCTGATCTGTTTCATGTTGCTGCTGATCTGTTTCATGTTGCTGCTGATCTGTTTCATGTTGCTGTGTTCATTCGTGCTCATCTGCTCATACAGACTCATGTTCGTGCTGCTGTTTTGAGTAATGTTTTTCCATGATATTAGTGCTTAATGTACATTTAGTTGATGTATTTCTTAGTTCATATCTTGGATGTTATTACTGTTCTTCTCTTACTTTTATTGTTGGATGTAACTGGGACCCTGTGTACATAATCTCGTTTCATCACATGTACCACATGT
>JBBPBX010046021.1:0-26761 GCA_038048925.1 Garcialebias charrua | reverse complement strand
CATATATACAGTATATATATATAATATATATATATATAATATATATATATATATATATATATATATGTGTGTGTGTGTGTGTGTGTGTGTACATACACACACACACACACACACAACTTGTGTCTTTAAACTAGCTGTGAAGTGACATTTGTATACCTTTGACTAAGATGACTAACATGTTATGTTTAGGGTGTTTTACCTTTGCTGTGACCACCAAATCCGTCAAATGTGTAGGCACCGACACCATTTACAAGATAGAAAATAATATCCATATTTGCTGTTGGTGGAAGTAGCCCTGGTTCTGACGTCCATGCCTTAGCTTATCTGCTAGCTTAGCTGCTACCTCGTCTGGATCAACGTTGTTAATTGACGTCAACTTTGCCATGTAACGTCTCTGGCTTCCACGTTGAGTTTCTCTCTAGACGGCTTCTTCTCATTTTTATATTTACTTTCCATTTTGCAGACGTTATCGTTCTGTATCTCACTGTGTTTACCACGGACTTCCTCTGTTTAAAAGAACGGGTATCCACAAAAAATGGTGACCGGAAGTGCAAAAGTCATGTGTCTGCAAAAGACCGATATTAAGCTTATCAGAGAGTAATCTATATCGAGTAACAACTATGCCTAAATATTTCACATCACTACTCACCTTAAGATTACATGTTGATTGAGTAGATCGATCTTTCAGAGCAAATAGTTCACACTTATTGAGATTTAGTTGTAATCCAGAAGCCTTAGAGAAGTCATTAATAATATGTAATGCTATCGGAATTTGGGTTTCATTTTCCAGGAACAAAGTCGTATCGTCAGCCAATTGCCTAATTACTAACTGCTTACCCAAAATATCAAAACCATCTAGGCCACTATTCTTAATTAAGACTGCCAACACCTCTGCAACTATAATAAACAACAAAGGTGAGCTGCCACATCCCTGACGAATACCTCTTTCAATATTAAATCTTCTACATGTACCATGTCCTAAAGTAACACAACTATTCATGTCCTTACTGTAACTCTCTCCTCTTTGGTCTGCCTCACAAATTAACCCGTAAGCTTCAATTGGTTCAAAACTCAGCTGCCCGCATCGTTACCAAAACCCCCTCA
Organism: Garcialebias charrua; assembly: GCA_038048925.1. Lineage (NCBI taxonomy): Eukaryota > Metazoa > Chordata > Actinopteri > Cyprinodontiformes > Rivulidae > Garcialebias > Garcialebias charrua. The sequence goes on along the minus strand of JBBPBX010046021.1, from coordinate 25,657 downwards.
TTCCACCACATCACCCCAGTTTTACAGCAACTCCACTGGCTTCCAGTCACATTCAGAATTCAATTTAAAATCCTGTTATACACTTTCAAGGCTATTCATAGCCTCGCCCCTCCTTACCTGTCTGATCTCCTGCACATTACCACCCATTCACGCTCCCTTCGTTCTTCCTCTTCCATCCACCTCAACGTGCCTCTTGTCCGCCTCAGCACCATGGGACACAGAGCCTTTTCTCACTCTGCTCCCCAACTCTGGAACGCTCTTCCCCCAGACATCCGTAACATTGACTGCCTTCTGACCTTCAAATCAAAACTCAAAACTCATCTGTTCAAGTTAGCCTTCTCACTTAAATTTTTCTTCTTATACAGTTATTTTACATTGTTTTTAATTGTGTTTTTAATTGACTTTAATTTTTCTTTTTTATATAGTTATTTTATATAGTTTTTATTGTGTTTTTAATGCTGTGAAGTGTCCCCTTGAGTGTTTTGAAAGGTGCTACCAAATAAAATGCATTATTATTATTATAATAGAGCATATTAATAATGTTGTTAAATTTTTCTCCGAATCCAAAACTCTGCAGTGTACTGAGAACAAAAGGATGTTAAACCGAGTCGAAAGCCTTATAAAAGTCAAGAAAGAATATTAATCCCTGTTAATCAATAAGGTCAGTATAATCTAATATATCTAGAACTAGTCTAATGTTATTATGAATGAGTCTTCCTTTTAAAAAACCAGACTGAGTCTCACTAAGACTAATTACGGTATGCCTGATATTCCTTTTTTGAGTCTTAGTGCTACGGCTCCTGAAAATATCTTGTAATCCGTATTTAATAAAGTAATAGGCCTTAGATTGTCCAATTGTCTTTGTCTGTTTTGGGGATTAGTGTGATCACTCCCTGTTTCATGGTTGTCATCAGTTCTTTCCTCTCAATACATTCTTTAAGCGCTTCAAACAAAAGCACTCTTACATCCTCCCAAAAGTACTGTACTTATAGAAATTAACAGTAAGGCCATCTGACCCGGGCGATTTATTTAAGGCCATTCTCTTGACCCCTTCATCAAGTTAATCAATTTTAAGTTCAGCATCACAGAGTTCTTTGTAAGTTTTATTGATTTGTGGGATAAAATGTTTAATAGAACTAAATAAAGACGTACAGTCCTTGTCTGAGAAATGGGATGTGCATAAATTGGAATAGAACTTATATACTTCATTCTTAATTGTTTGAGAATCTTTACACTCTTTACCATTTATTACAAGACTTGAGACGTGATTTTTCTGCGGTTGATTTTTTTCCAAATTAAAGAAATATGAGGAATTTTTTTCACCTTCTTCAATCCACTTTGCCCGGGATCTAATGTAAGCTCCTTTTGCTCTGTTAAGATACACCTGATCCAACTTGGATTGTAACTCCAAAAGTTTACTTTTATCTTGAGGTGTTAAGTCAATTTTACTACAACAAACATGTAATTCTTTAATTAACCCTGATGCATGCTCAATAATCCAGGTAGAAAAATCTAAAAAAGCTAAGTCTGGTCCTCTGGACATTCAAAAAAGTAAAACAAAACAAAGCAAAAAAAATTTGTAGAAACGTTTCGTCTTTCATCCGAAATACTTCCTCAGTCTGAGGTGCTGTGTTCAGCTCAGTCTTATAAATAGCACCCTCTCACAGTGTTACACAACCAGTTGGCTGATGACAGCCAAAACCAGCTGCTCACATGATCAAGGAGGACCATCAGCCTAACAATGGATCGTTAGCACCCTGATGGTTGTTTGCTATTCACAGAGGGCTGAGTGATACTAGCAATAACAGCATTGTAAGAGGGGGACAGTTGAACCCGGAGGCCTCCACCCTTGTTTAATGATGGGCAGTTTCTTTTCACAAAGATGGCCTCCTTTACTCCTCTCTCAGACCATCGTTCCTCTCCATCAAGGATGTGAGGCCTCTGGGTTCAACTGTCCCTGTGGGCTGTAATCAAGTCATCCTCTTTTGTTTCATTTATTAGTTTTTTTAACTTTGGTGCAGTACTCTTCATTTTCTAACAATTTAGCATTACATTTCCAAAACCCTTTCTTGTATGTTTGTCTTCTACAAGGCTCTAACGTTAATTCTATGAAGCAATGATCTGATAACGGGGCGGCCGTGGTGTAGTGGTAATGGCAGTCGTCTCCCGATCGGAAAGTTGGCGGTTCGACTCCCGGGACCCGCACCATGTGTCGTTGTGTCCTTGGGCAAGACACTTAACCCTGAGTTGCTCCCGGTAGGACTGGAAAGCACCTTGCATGGTAGTCTGCCGCCACCGGTTTATGAATGTGTGTAGCATTCAATATATGTGTAGCACTTTGAGATTTTCAGTAATGAAAAGTGCGTTATAAATTGAATTAATTATTATTATTATTATTATTAGATATTAGTGTCTTAGTGGTGTGACTGAGAATATCATTACTTGACAACCAGTAGTCTAACCTGGATTCACATGTTCCATTTGGTTTATACCATGAGAAACTTTTACCATTTGGATTGAATTCTCTCCAAATATCATGTAAATTATTACTAGCCATAAAATCGTTTATGATTTTGTTATATTGGGGTCTCTCAATTCTAGCAGGCCATCTATATTCAGCCACTCATTTGGTGTCAAATTCCAATCTCCTCCATTAGTAAATAATTTGTGACATATCGTCTTTTCAGTTCAGCAATAACATTGGACAAGTGATTTAACATCAACAAGTTCTGGTTGTCATTATTGTACCCATATACTACTGTACATTAATCAATATAAAAAGCACATCTTCAATTTTTACCACTGCTGTCAACCAGTGACCTTCTGTGTCAGCCTGGTGTGTCAGGACATCTCCAGGAAAGTTGTTAAAGCAGCTCGCCACACCTCCAGATCTTGAGGAGCCATGTAAACAAGATCTTGTCGCCCCATTGATTTGTCCAGAATGATGAGTCAGTTTCTGTGGAATGAGTCTCTTGTAAAAATAAACAGTTAAGTCTTTTGCCCCTTAAAAAATAACAACAAAGCTTTTCTTTTTACCAAGTCTTTTAAGCCCCTAACATTTAATGAACCAAATGAAATTTTAACATTAAACATGAAATCAACTAACAAGGCACACCCTTCTGTAGAGCTACCAGACCATGTATACATTTTCCACCTATAAAGTCATATTGAATCTAAACCACTTGTTGCTCCTTGTCATTAAAGTGCGACTAAACCCAAAATTAACTTTTTTTAGCTGATAAACTCCCTAGAATGTGTTTAAAATGTTATCTAGCACTATGGCTGTGTTTATTCTCACATAATTGTGCATATCTGTGTAAATTGGCAATATTTGGCAATATTTGGTCTAAAAATGTGTTTACGGTAGTTCTATGGGTTGAACTGGTGGATTACACCTTAATTTTCTTATTTGTGCAAACGCTCATGTGTGACATGTCTGCTCATGTGTGATGTCACACAGGTGGTTCAAGCAGAGCCAATCCCCTGCAGAGATGAGAAGTGCATACCTTATATGGAAGTGCTGCATTTCACTCCTGACAAGCGGTTTTATTTTTATTTTCATTTTCATTTTTTTAGGCCTTTGGTTTTGGATGGAATGGGTGGAATAGATAAATACATCTACATGTTTATTCTTTGTTGTTGCTTGGTGTATGTTGTTGGCTAGAGGTTTAATTTGTTTTAGGTTGTTGCAGGTGGAGGCGTGAACAAAAGCACAACTCTACCTCCACCCTTCCTTGTCTCTCGACACGCCCATTTTCAGGGAGATTTTGGAAGGAGGAGTTACCGATCCACAGGGGTTTAGTCACACTTTAATGTGATGACCTTCAATATATGCATGAGGGCCCCTGAAGAAGGCCCGTTTTCCTGCCCTTCTTGGCTGTTCGATGAGAGGCCATAAACGTCATCTGTCTTCCAAATCTTCCTTCGGCATCATCTCAGCAAAGCTGATGCCTTCATTTTTACACGTTGTCGAATCCTTGCTTCTTCTCCAAAACTCCTCCTTCACTCTTCTTTGTGTAAACATGATGACGATCTGTCTGGTTCGGTTTTCTTCTTTCTTTCCAGTCTGTGCACAACATCCATAGCATCCTCCATTTTCGCACCGAGATCTGGAGCAATCTTTTGTAAAATGTTAATGGTCGTCTCTCTGATGTTTTCCTCCTTCTTCTCCTTAACCCCTCTCAGCCGGAGACACCATCGCATCTTGTAATGCTCTTGTTCTCTTATTTTTTCCTTTATCTCGTTACAGTATTTTCTTTCAATAAAAGTCCATTAGCTGCCTCCAGGTTTGCCACCTTTTGTTTGCATTCTTTTAGCTCCTCTGTGTTAAGTTGCACAGCTTTAGCTATGTTAGCTATCATGGTGCTAGCTTGATCGTTTTGCTCTCTAATGTCCTCTAATTGTGTTTCCATTCCATTTACTTTTGTCTGCAGACTCAATATTGCATCAAAAATAGTATTGTTGGATACTTGCGCCTCTGTGCCATGGTCTGTTTATTTAGATTTCTTACCATTTGGTTGTTTAATCGGAGTTGACGGAGCCGAAACATCATCACGATCACGTTTAGTTAGCGTAGTCATTTGGGCTTCAGAGTAGTCATGCTCCATTGGCTTCTGCAGCTGTTGAGGCTTTAAAGGTGTAGGTGTCTGGGATTTTGTATTCTTGGATAACTTCTGGGCATCCATCATTGAATTTTGGGTGGAAATAAGTAAAGTTAGTTCGCCAAAAAGTTGGTCTTGTGCGGAGCTCTCAGAAACACCGCTTCTCAGTCCGCCATCTTGGTACCTCCACCAGCCCTGGTGCAAATGCTATGTATAGATTGGTTAATGTAATTGCAAATGCTATAAAATCAAGACTGCATGGGGCTCATATGCATCAGCTTAGTGGACTTTACCAACTTGAAATTACACAAAAATGCGACGGACTCACTACTGCTATGTGTCCTTGTGTATCTGAGTGGACTGTAGGGCAGAGCAAGGAACGTACCAAATCTGTCTCAGTGGAAGCGCTGCCCTCTGGTGGTATAACTAGGTACAGAATAGAATAGAAAATAGAAACAGCCTTTATTGTCCCATGGATGGGAAATTCAAGTGTAACAGCAGCAACAGATAAAAAGATTCACACATAAGTACCTAAAATGTTAAAAACAATATATAAAAAGTAAGATAAACAATATCAATAATAATATGCTGGTGAAGATTCTCAGTCGTCCAGGACATGATAAATCAAAAAAGGCGTTCAATACAAGATCAACTGGACTTTATTTGTAACAGAAGACGTTTCGCTCATCATCCGATGAGCTTTCTCAATTCAATGGAGACTGTGAGAGGGAGAAAGAAGTTATAAGCAAGCTGGGCCACTGATACACACCAAACTAGGTAAACTCACAGTCTCCATTGAATTGAGAAAGCTCATCGGATGATGAGCGAAACGTCTTCTGTTACAAATAAAGTCCAGTTGATCTTGTATTGAACGCCTTTTTTGATCAATAATAATGTTCAGTATGTATTGGAACATTGACAAGTGTCGTGTTCTTACTTTTAGAACAAAAATAATGTGGGACTCCGTGTGCTGGCAAACACTCTCGCTGTAAAAACCAACGTCTGCCCGCGTGCTGCACAAACACGTCACATCCTCCAGTGAGTAACGTTCAAGATCACTCGTTTTTAACAGTTATTATTCATGAACACCACCGCTGTGTTCTAATCCAACGGCTGCATACTTTGAAGGACCCGGCTTACCCGGTCAAAGACCACGTGGACCGGAAGTCCGCGGCTGTGAATTATTATTATTTTTGGACAGGTCTAGTCTTCACGGTTACGGTGGCATATGTCCTGTTGCCTAGCAATCGTGACAGCGCTCAGACGAAGGAAGAAAGGAGCTTGAAATGTTGTTTTTACTGCATTTTTTTTCATTCTAGAGGAAATACAGGAACTTTGGGCCAGTTTACACGGCGCGTATTTTGAGTGAAACCGCTCCTTTCTCTCTGCGTCTTTGCTTATCGTTGACACGACACCACTGGCCCCCCTCTTTGAATCCGATGGTTTTTTAACCCACCGCTCAGGGTGGATCTTTTTGCTGACCCCCTGTTGATAATGTAAACATCTCCCGCTGAAATTTTGTTTGAACACATGCACGCAGCACGCACGTGCGGACAGCCGGCATTTCTAACAATGGCGGTGGACTGGACACGCACCACTTTCTGAACTACAACTGATGGAATATATTTTAATTCTCATATTTAATTATTCTACACCTGAATTACCTGCATCTGTGTTGGAAGAGGCACAGCTGGATCCAGTTGTCACTGTTTATTGAACGAGGCAGGTGGACATTTCACGTGTCACGCTGCACTATAACATACTAAATGTACTATATAATAACAGTTTAACAATAATAAACATTATTTATGTTAGCGTGGGAGGTATATGAATTTATCTGAGCTAAATGAAGCTATCTGGACTCGTTACGTCATGCCTAACATGCTGCATGTTGAAAATGAAGACACCAGGTTGATTTTTAATTTATTTATTTATTCAACACCACAAACTGTATGTCACAAACACTGAGAATTAAATTGAACACTTTTAAAAACATGTTAACCGAACTGTTATGAGCTGGACTCTGTTGCACTGGACCCACATCCGAACGGGTCCGCTTCGTGGAACGACAGCTTCGACCTCGCAGAAAAAAAAAAAAAAAACTCAGTTGGTTGTTCTGTGATCGAACTAAACACAAGGAAACATTATTAAGAACATTATGTACCTTGTAGCGCTGCTGTAAATCAGCTGATTCTCACGGACTAAAGTCCGACATCGTCACTCGGTTCTGGTCCGCTCAGCAACTGGTGTGCAGCTTGTTAGATGAAGCAGGTCCCACTTGGTGTCAAATCTGTCGACTCTTATCCAAATTCCAGCTTTAACTTGTTGTTAACTTGTTGACAACAACTTGTAGTTAGCTGAACTTTTAGCCAGAGAGGAAAACAGACTGACGCAGCACGCATGCGCAATAGTGAAGGTTCAAAAATTCACAGCGCCATCTAATGGCCCGGCATGGTAACTACAGTGAATTTATGAGGGCGGGGGGGGAGTCATATCCACAGAATTCGCCCGTGTCAACGCAAAACTTTTGCCTCTAATTAACATACCCCAAACCTCCGTTTCCCCCCACAGTGTCTATGTAAATAGGGCCAATAAATTATCACCATTGGCAGCATGTTTTAGATCTTCTGCTGACAGACAATCATATCCAAGTAACTTACCTTTTTTTGTTTTTTGGCTATAAACGGTTGTTTCATGGATAATTTCAGTGACAGTATTAACTTAGTTAACTTGTGCATAATAAATAATATCAAAATTTATCTTATTTACTAATTATTTAATAAAGCAATATAGTATAATATTTATAACTTATTTGAAATTTAGAATACAGCATAACATTTTCCAATATTTTATTGTATAAAATCCATTAGTACATAAAGTGGTTGTAAAATGTTAAAACGGGGTCTTTCATTTATTTTATTAATAAAACAGCACTCAAGTGTTTTCATTGAGTATCAGTATATTTACCTTAAGCCTCATTATTATGATAATGCTTTAATATCTTATAAAATTTTAAATCTTTAACTAATAATACCCTGATGCATGCCCAATAATCCAGGTAGAAAAATCTAAAAAATCTAAGTCTGGTCCTCTGGACATTCAAAAAAAAAAACAAAACAAAGCAAAAAAAATTGTAGAAACGTTTTGTCTTTCGTCCGAAAGACTTCCTCAGTCTGAGCTGCTGTATTCAGCTCAGTCTTATAAATAGCACTTCTCACAGTGGATCAACCAGTTGGCTGATGACAGCCAAAACCAGCTGCTCACATGATCAAGGAGGACCATCAGCTTAACGATGGATCGTTAGCACCCTTATGGTTGTTTGCTATCCACCTTATTCCAGAAAAGTTTATGTAGGTGTAACCGGATCCTTTCTGCGTTGTGCTGGTTTTATGGATTGATCAGGCCGTGACACAATTTATCTTTAGACAAGATGACTTGGTTTATTCTGACAGAAATAACACACACAAAACAACCGTGTTATAAGCTGCCCACTCCAAGTCCTCTCCCACAGGACAACGTGACAAAAAGGCAACATTCTTATAAAACATACCTGACAGAAATAACGCACACAAAACAACCGTGTTATAAGCTGCCCACTCCAAGTCCTACACAGAACAAAAGTACATAAAAATTAACTTAATAAATCTATAAATAAGCTGAATGTATGTAGATTAAAAATAAACAGCACGCACCTCTGCAGGACAGGGAGTCGGGTAGGGAAGGCTCAGCAGGAACAGCACAAGGAACCTCGCTAAAACATCCTGTTCCGTGTAGGGCAGAAACTGGGGGCATTCCAACCACACTGTCAGCATGGCGGTTCACATTGCCATCCAAGGTAATTCCCACAGGTAAAAAGTGCACATCAAGAAGGAGGTTGCGATGTACCACACGCTCATTGCCATGCCAATCTCTAATTCGGTAAATGTGGAGAGCAGGTTTGGATGCAACCACCGTGTACATCACAGGCTCCCATTTATCAGAAAGCTTCCGCTTTCCTCTGGCTCCCTTGTTTGCCACCAGGACCTGGGGCCTCATGTACAAAGACTTGCGTGGATTTCCTACTGAAAAGTGACGTACGGTCAAATCCAGAAAAGTGTGTACGCACAAAAAAATCCAGATGTATCAAACTGTGCGTACACCGGAATCCACGCACATTCCTTTTGTACATCACAACCAACGTGGAACTGAGCGCACGTGAGACACCTCCCCTGACACGCCTTCATTTACATATGTTAAACAGATGCAAATTACTTCCTGCATGTGTGAAGGACATGTTTGTTTGATCCCTGCGCGATCAGAAATTATTTCTAGATTCAGGAAAATAATGAATTTAATATAATATGAGTGAGGAAAATAATCCTAAGTAAGAATAGTAATAAAATGTGTTTATCACACAAAGAACGAGTGATTGTGTGTCGGATTTGTGTGTGCGCGCACCCTGCTTTGGTGCGCCAGCTCATCCATTCATTCTGAGTGAAAATATTAACTTTGCGCACGGGTTTATTACCATAATTACTGTAAACACAGAGGAACTTAGATGTTTGGTAGAACATAGATCTTTGTTTATTTAATAGATGATATGAAGAAACGGGTCTGTGCGTCTCAGTGGAGAGTTTTCATGACATGACGTGATGTTGGAGTCTCCAAACGCTGCGCGCGCCACATTGTGCGCAATCTGTTTGTCTGTGAAGCCTTTACTCTCCTACAAGTTATATATGGTGTACTTTCACGTGTCATTTTGGAGAAATCTACAATAAACGCAGATTATTAAACACCTCCACTGCCGTGTAACACCGGCGTGGGTGCGCGCGCGCTCCAAAGCGCGACCACTCAGCCTTTGGAATCATATGGATGAGACATTCCATTAAATATGATCAGGCTTTGTGTGTACTGGACTGCCCTGATCGGCCTGCCAGCTCCCTCAGGAAAGCTCCTGTGGAACAGTTTGATCGCTGCTTCTGCACGCGTGATGCACGGCTCCTGCATGTGTTGCTCCAGAGCGCAGCAGTGCCAAACTGAAAAATGATTATTTCTGAAAACGGCTGATAAGCCATATCCTAGATCAGAAAATTATATCTGTTTATAAATAAATGCTCTGCGTGTTACACTATTTATTATATTCTCCAGTAAGGCTGAATGAATCCGTTCCTGTTAAATTTATTCTTTGCACAACTTTGCGCGTCCTTTATTTCACTGCGTCATGTGGATGTAATACTTGTTAATCGTGTGTTTGGTGGGAATATTAATCATTTTCACATCATGAACAGTTAATAATAATAATAATAATAATAATAATAATAATGAATTCAATTTATAACGCACTTTTCATTAATGAAAATCTCAAAGTGCTACAAGGTGCAACAGAATTAAATGTCAATAAAACAAATAATAAAACAATTAAAATCAACAACAGTATCAGCTATGATCAAAAGTAGAATCATGAGGAGTATAGTATGCTCGGTTGAAAAGAAAGGTCTTCAAGCCGCTCTTAAAGTCAACCACAGACTGTGGGGCTTCAGTTTCTCTGAATCACCTGTAAGTGTCGCCAAAGGAACAAGAACCACAGAAACGTGCGTACGCGTGCTCGGGAGCTGGCGTGGAAATGTACCTGGATGCGCACATATTCACGTTCAGTTCAGTTTTGATACATACGGGGTTTTGCGTGGATAGTGACGTAAGCAAGTTTTTTGTGCGCACGCACGGTTGATACATGAGGCCCCTGATCTCCAACTGACAGAGAGTGACCCTTGGCTCTCTTGTTGTACTGGTCACATTGATGTTTCTGCTCTGCACTGGTGCTCTTCTTAGCCATTAACATGGCAGAACGCAGATCTTCAACCAGTGATTTGACATAAGAGTGGTAGTCACAAATGGCATCATCATGAAGGACGTTCCGAAAAACAAGGTCAACAGGCAGCCTGGGAATCCTCCCAAACATCAGGTAGAATGGTGCAAAGCCAGTGGTCTCATGAACTGTGCAGTTGTAAGCAAACGTCAGAGACTGGATCATCTGAGGCCACTTGTGCTTTGAACATGGAGGAAGAGATCCTAACATATTGCCCAGGGTGCGATTGAATCTCTCTGCAGTCCCATTACCCATTAGGTGGTAGGGTGAGGTGCGCGATTTACTGACACCACTCAGCTCCAAAAGCTCAGCCAGTAGCTCACTCTCAAAATTTGCACCCTGATCTGAGTGAATGCGCTGAGGGAGGCCATAAACACAGAAAAACCCATCCCATAACTTCTTTGTAACTCTTTTAGCAGTTTGATCCTGACACGGGAATGCATGTGCTAACTTTGTGAAGTGATCTGTGATCACCAGAACATCCACAGACTTGTTGTTGCTGTCCTCAGCTGACCAGAAATCAATGCACACCAGCTCCATCGGAGCACTGGTTCTGATGTTCTCCAGAGGAGCTCTCACAGCAGGCTCTGGGGTTTTACTGAGGATACATCTGGGACACTTTCTCACAAAATCTCGCACATCCCTTTCCATGACATGCCAAAAGAAGCGATGGCGAGCCTAAGAGAATGTTCGTGGCTGGCCCTGATGACCTGCATTATCATGGACACCAGTCAAAACCACAGACTTCAAAGCATCAGGGACCACAAACTGGAATCGTTTACCTTTTTTTAGAGGGTCTTTTATGACACGGTAAAGGACACCATTCAGCAATGTTAGTTTGTCCCATTGCTTCAGAACTTTTAAAGCCAGTTGGTTTTCACCAAAGCGTTCCCGCCTTGACGGACGGCGTCTCCGTTCAACATAGAAGACAACTCTGGAAACAACAGGGTCGTTTTTCTGGTGAGAGATGAGGTCAGATAGACAAAGAGCTGTTGATGGATCTGTGGTGTGTGGGATTATCATGCCCAGATGGTCAGTTAAAGATGCTGCATGCTGAGCCTGACCAGCATCCCCACTGCAGACAGATGACAAAAGAGAGGAGACCTCGTCACAGGTCATGGATGTGTCAGCTATAATGGAAAAAGAGCTGTCCACTGATTGAAGCTGGCAGGTCAAACGGAAAACATCCTGCACAGCGTGATCAGGAAGCTCAGAGACTTGCTCCAAAAGTTCCTGACAAGGCTCTGACAGAAGGCGATCAGCCAAGGGTTTCACAAAAGGGGCTCTGCTCAGGGTATCTGCCACCACATTCTGTCTCCCTGGAACATACCTGATCTCAAAGTTGTACGGGGCAAGCTTAGAGACCCAGCGCTGTTCACAGGCATCCAGTTTGGGCTTGGTCAGGATATATGTGAGAGGATTATTATCCGTCCACACAGTAAACCTGTGACCCTTCAGCCAGTGGCTGAACTTATCACACACAGCCCACTTTAAGGCCAGGAACTCAAGCCTGTGTGCAGGATAGTTGGCCTGACTGCGGCTGAGAGACTTGCTGGCAAAAGCAACAGGTCTAGCAATCTCTCCATCAGCCGGGACCTGTGACAAAACAGCACCGAGCCCATCCAATGAAGCATCAGTTGAGAGAATAAATGGCCTCTCAAAATCAGGATGTGCTAGCACCACACAATCAAGGAGTGCAACTTTAAGGTCTCCAAATGCTTTCTCACAAGCTGGAGTCCAGTCCTACGGAGTCAGGACACGAAAAGTTCCAGCTTTCCCGTGTCCTTTGCCCTTCACTTTACGTTTCTGACCTGCGGTGAGGGCGTATAGCGGCTTTGCAATGCGGGAACAAGCTGGAATAAAGTGCTGATAGAATAGCACCATGCCCAAGAACGACCTCACCTTCTTCTGGCACGGAGTGCAGCCATCCTCCTTCATGAAGTCCTTTTTGTCAAAACTAGAGATGACTTTTACCTTCTCCTAATCAACAGAAACACCACCAGTCTCCACAACATGGCCCAAGAACCTCACAGACCTCCTGAGAAAGTGACACTTTTTCTGGGACAGCTTCAAGTTGTTAGCTCTCAGACGACAGAAAACAATCTCCAGCCTCTTTAACGATTCCTCCTCAGAAGGTGCAAACACCAACAGGTCGTCTAGATAACAGAGGAGACTGGAAAAGTTCAAGTCACCAAAAACGTTAAGCATCATTCTCATGAAGGAAGCTGGGCTGTTGCATAAACCTTGTGGGAGACGGTTGTACTCATAAAGTCCAAGTGGCGTAGTAAAAGTTATATAATGTTTGTCGGACTCATGGAGAGGGATGTTGTGGAACCCAGAGGTCAAGTCCATGGTGCTGAAAAGAGCATTCCCACCAAGAGCAACAAGGCAGTCAGACTGATGGGGTAATGGATGAGCATCCTTAACGGTCTTAGCATTAAGCCAGTGGAAGTCAGTGCATATCCTCATGTCCCCAGACTTTTTCCACACCATAACAAGCGGGGAAGCATATTCACTAATAGACTTCCTTATGATACCCTTCATTTCCATCTCAGAGAAGACCTCCCTCAACTGCTGATAATGTGCTGGTGGGATGCGTTGATAAGGCAAACGAAATGGCTTCTCATCAGTCAAGTGAATGCGATGGACAAAATCCCTAGCCTCACCACAATCCAGTTTTCCCCTGGAGAACACATCCTGGTAAGAAACCACAAGTTCAGCTAGCCTTCTTTTAGACTCGACTGATACCTCACAGCTCTCTATGTCGATGTCATGTAAACCACAGTCTCTCAGCATCTGCATTGGATCAGCACTGTGATGTGATGAGCTTGTTGCAACTGCAGAATGATTGCAGTACACTTCAGATCTCCCCTGATTGAACGCAAAGTCCTCCACAGCAACACATGGGAAGACATCAGCAATTTTAGCATTACGGCGTAGTACCAGAGGTTTGTTTGTAGGGTTGAGAACTTTCATAGGGATCCAACGATCCCCCCACATGGGTGTTACTACACGACCCACCAAAATGTTTTTTGGGATGGAACGAGCAGATGACGGCTCCACGACCACAGTGCCCCCTAATGACAGGGGTGCAATGGACGGAAGCTTTCCCCAGACCACATACTCCCAATGAGGAAGGAGGGTGACAGCCTGTCTGAGCCTGACTGTTCCAATCTTGTCAGGTAAAGTAGAGTTTGACCACCGAGAAACACAACTTAGCAGCTGCAAAAACTATTCACACTCTGGGTTTGCAGTGTTTGATGTAATGAGTTCCCAGTACCCCGGATCAGTTTTCATTTTTTGAATAAGGGGCCGGAGCACATTGCTACCAATGATGAATTCATCATGTTGGCCAGGTATCAAAAATGTTGGTACTGTAAATTTGAAACCATAGATCTCAATGTTCAACTCATAGATGCATCGAGGCTGCGTGAGAAGGCCACCACACCCAACGAGCACCACATTCTCTGGGACTGCAAGAGGGATCAAATCAACACCCGCGGCTCTTAGTTTGTTCTCCGCCTCCACGCTCAATGTGCATGACATACTCCCAGAGTCCAACATACCCCTTAGTGTAGATCATTCACTCACTGAAACTGAGGCATAAAACAAATCACTAGCCCTCTGAACTCTCGGTGACCCCAAGAAAACCACTTCATTGTCTTTGGGTAAAACATTACAACATTCGGTATGAACAGAGTGTGCATCTAGTGTACTTGTGAGGGTATTATCCACACTGCCCATGCTGCCCCTCTCATCACACGGGCTCTCTAGTTTAAACTAGGGTACTGGGAGGATGGCTGTGGTGTATGATGGGCAGGCTGAGGACAATTCCTTTTAATGTGTCCTGAGCTGAAGCAGTTGAGACACAGTCTGAACAGTCTGCAGTGCGAGTGTGTTGTATGCTCCTCAGAGCAACAAACTCTGCAAGGAGCATGTTGAGGACGTTTAGAACCAGGTGTGTAACTCCCCATATGTTGACCATGTTGTTTTGTAGCAAGAGAAGCTGCACACAAAGACAGAACTTTATCAAACATCTCTGCCATCTGATGAGGCGGTTCAACTCCTGAACTGGAGGAAAAAGTTGGCTTGGATGGACCTGCAGTCTGAAAGAGTGTAGATTGTGGAGCAACATGCTGCTGTGGCTGCTGATACAAGGGACCTGAAGCTGAAGAACGATCACATGCTAAAGCAGCCTGGGTAAAATGGACAGCAAATGGTGTTGCATCGGCTGGCAACGCAGCAGTGGGTGATTGAGCACCAAGCTGAGGAAGACAGGAGAGAACAACAGGGCCTGTAGACGAACCAACAGCTCTGTTCGTAGTAACCATCTGTCTCCTAAGACTCACAACATGGTTATCAAGGCGACTCTGGACCTCAGCCGCAGTCCACTCCTCAACAGGTTTCAGCTGGAAGGAAAGAGCTAGACCAGGATCAGGACAATGGTTGATGAACATTGTAACAACTTCAGCTCCTGGATCCTCCACCTGCTTCCCCCTTCTACGCAAACACTCATCAGCTGCTTCAATAGACTTGTTCAGTCAGATCCAATAGTCCATGGCAGTCTCTCCATCAGCAGGCAGGATGTTATAAAAGTCTCTCATTGGTAAACTAGAGAATATCAGCTCACCAAAGTTGCGTTTCAGAATATCAAAAACAGTAGAAACTAACTTGTCACTACATGACTGAGGCTGGTAGCTAAGTGACACCTGAACTACATCTCTGGCTTTCCCAATAAGTCTGGATGTGATGATTTCACACATTTCTACAAGGTTCACACAGCTTATTCTTGACAGATAACATCTCATCAAACCCTCCCATTCCTGGATGGAGAAAGTGTCAGTGTGGTCACCTTTGAAATATGGTGGTGCCCTGATATCAGACTGAACAACAAATCTCATTTGTGACTGATCAGTTGGGACGCTGGGTTGGCTGTCATCAACCTGAGACTGACTTTGTGGGTTTAGCCCACTCAGGTTTGTCTTAATGGCATCCCCAATCTGCTTGGCTAAATCAGAAATCACCCCACTGAGAGCCTCAATAGAAACAAGTTGACTGAGGTCAGACCTTGCATTACCAACAGGTGTAGAAGCAGCAGCAGGGACAGGTGGGGGTTCAACTCAGACTGATCAACAGAACATTCATATGCACTAGAAGGCATTGGTCTACCCCTTCCAAATGACATGTAATGTTGGCCCCTCCCCAAACTAAAAGTGACCCTCCGGTCCACTTCATCACCCTTAAAAGATACCTCAGTGTCAGACATTTCAACAAACAGTAACAGATAAACACCACTAAAAAGAAAAATGCATTAAAAAAGAGATATCAAAAATAAAGTGAGACTACAGGTTCCCAAACAGTCTAAAACTAAATTAGTCACAAGAGCTCACATGCATCAGTAGGTAAAAAAATAAAAAGAGGATCAGTCTTTCCTACAGACAAAGTAAAAAAAAAAAAACTTTTATAAAAGTAAAAATATGCTGTTTTTTTCACCTATTTCCCTGCCTCCCACGTCTGAAACGAGGTGCACAAAACAGAGCAACAGAAACAGTAAAGCCTCGGATATAGTCGCGCTTTGGTCCGCAAGCTGGAGCGCACGTGCTGCGCGCGCACTGTGCATGCGTTTATAGTGTGGCACGGCAACGCTTGGCAAAGTGCTGTTCTTTTACTGACCAGCAGGTGGCAGTACCCTCTAAAACCTGTGCATATGTTGCAAGAAAGGGTGTAGAAGAAGAAATCTACCGTAGAAGAAGAACTGTTTGAAATCACACAACAAAAACAAATAGCTTTCCGCTCGCGTGCTGAACTGTTGTCTTTATTTGCGGTTTTAATGCATGGAGTCAGCGGAGGAGAAAGCGATCACGTGACTTTTGGCGAAAAAACAAAAGAAAAGTCCGACTCCAGATCAGGAATGAAGGAGAATTTAATACATTTTGTGTCACAAAACATTCCTCCATGCGTCGCGACGCCGTTTCCACGACCACAGCGGCGCAGACAGCTGCAGAATCTGGCGTGAAGAGGGTGAAGGCTGTCGGTGAGGTCCACACCCGACCTGTCAATCAATTCGGCGCGCGCGCTAGGCTTGCGGAGCTTCAAAATCTGGGAGGTGCACGACCACGCGCGAAACCAACGCGCTGGCCAAAGCGCGGGGGCGGGGACTTCGCGATTGCGTCACTTTGGCCGCGCGCCCTATGCGACGCGTCAACTATATCCTAGGCTTAACTGTTGTCAGGATACAGCAAGCCTGCCAGTCAAAGCACAGGGCAAAGGCGCGCAATGCAGTGAACCAGGCGGTGCCAGACTTCAAAGGCGGGAAGAGAGCGCAGAGTTGCAGGTGTAGAAGCAGCAACGGAGATTCAGCTTTACAGCGGGTCGAACGGCACCAAGTGTAACCGGATCCTTTCTGCGTTGTGCTGGTTTTATGGATTGATCAGGCCGTGACACGATTTATCTTTAGACAAGATGACTTGGTTTATTCTGACAGAAATAACACACACAAAACAACCGTGTTATAAGCTGCCCACTCCAAGTCCTCTCCCACAGCACAACGTGACAAAAAGGCAACATTCTTATAAAACATACCTGACAGAAATAACACACACAAAACAACCGTGTTATAAGCTACCCACTCCAAGTCCTACACAGAACAAAAGTACATGAAAATTAACTTAATAAATCTATAAATAAGCTGAATGTACTGTATGTAGATGAAAAATAAACAGCACGCACCTCTCAACGTGACAAAAGGGGAGAGTCTAAGGGGCGCAAACAATTTAAAGACAAAACCACAGAAGAAGAAATAAAAAGGAGGGGCTTCCGATCTTAAAGAAACATGGCTAAAATAAGGACAGTGGTGTTTCAGTCAGGTAATAAACAATATACAATAATACAACAATACAAAAAGGCATTTTGTGTAATTATAACAAAGGAGAAATACAACCAGGTTACATAGGCCGCCATGACAGTCCTGTACCGCCCCCTCCCGGTTGTATTCTTCCGACGGAAGTCATCTACCGGTGTCACACCGGTGTGTTTTGCTATGAAATACATGCTTGCACACCAGTTAATATCCTCTCGTTTTTTAAATTTTTTTTGGTTGTTTCTTGCTGGGTCAGAGGGTGTTACAGCCCGTCATACGTTTGAGAAAAGCGCTGTTGTAAACGTGAAGGATTTATCTCCATCAAAGGAGCTGACAGTAGCTCCTTCCTCCGTCTGAGTCTGGCTCGGACTTGCTCTCGAAGACGTCGCAGTCCGATCAAATTTAGTTCCGTAAACAAAATATTCTATATAAATCATTTTGTGAAACAATGTCAGAACAATATCAGAGTATAACCGTCTGTTTAGTAGCTGTTTTTTTTCTTCATGATTTAGCATCTCTACTGCTATGGTTAGCTGTGGTTAGCTTAGCATGTCGCTACTTTACATGCTAACTTCCACACGGTAACACTCACAACAAATGTCTGGTTCTTGTCCTTGTTGAGCCTGGACTTTTTTTGGCTGTGTGTTATTTTAGTTAAACTATTATTTAGCTGGTTAGATATGATATGATCGCTCACGTGGGCAATGACAGTGAGACCTGGAGGGGTTTGGTTGGTTGGGAGGAATGGCCCCCCTGATCTGAACCCGAGTGGTGTTCTGTTATTGGACTTTTGTGCTCGTCATGGATTGTCCATAACGAACACCATGTTCAGGCATAAGGGTGTACATATGTGCTCTTGGCACCAGGACACCCTAGGTCGCAGTTCGATGATCGACTTTGTTGTCGTCTCATCTGATCTGCGGCCGCATGTCCTGGACACTCGGGTGAAGAGAGGGGCGGAGCTGTCCACTGACCACTACCTGGTGGTGAGTTGGCTCCGATGGTGGGGGAGGATGCCGGTCAGACCTGGCAGACCCAAACGTATTGTGAGGGTCTGCTGGGAACGTCTGGCAGAGTCTCCCGTAAGACGGAGCTTTAACTCCCACCTCCGGGAGAGCTTTGAACACGTTCCGAGGGAGGCGGGGGACATTGAGTCCGAGTGGGCCATGTTCCGCGCCTCTATTGTCGAGGCAACTTATCAGAGTTGTGGCCGCAAGGTTGTTGGTGCCTGTTATGGTGGCAACCCTCGAACCCGGTGGTGGACACCGGCGGTGAGGGATGCTGTCATGCTGAAGAAGGAGTCCTATTACTACTTCCGCTCTCGGCAAAGCAAGTCGCATATCTTTTTGCTCCTACCCTCCCTAAGCTTTCCTCCTCCCTGCTTGCTTTCTGTCTCGTCTGTGACTCTTCAGCGCTCACTCGAACCAATTTGCGATGGATTTAATAAATTGGGCTGTTTCCTCTATAGATAAGATTTTTTCCACGAAGCGGACCGGGCCAGGAGAAGCGGTCTGCCCCTCTGACACGCACGCTGTCGGATACATGATGGACTCGTGGGGACAGTGGCAACCTATGTGTTTGACCGTCTTGTCTGTCGAAGACGTGGAAGATTTGTGGATTATTGGGATATTGGTGGCAGCTGCTCTGTTCTTTGGCGTCAGCGGAGCTGTCTGCTACTGGAAGCTCAGGAAGACTTCGGCGGCTATCAGCGCGCTGGCCAAACTTCCTGATCAGCAAGATTCTCTGATCCGGGCTGTGAGCTCCTCATCCCAGCTGTTGTACGAACTGAATCGCACGATGGGAGCGGCGGTAGACCACCGCGGACCTGCGGTGCGCTTTGGAACTCGTTTACAGCCGCCCGGCCTCAATCAGGGCACAGATGGGGGTTCGTAGCTCGGAACCTCATATGATTCGGCGATTTTGGACCTGAACAGCACCTGGACTTGGAAGGCTGCAGTCAAAAAGAACACTGTGGCCTGGATTGAAGATAAACAAAAGAACTATCTAATCTGGTTTCTGCACACAACCTTGAAAAGAAGGCTGTCTGGAAACTATTCTCCTGGAGTCGTAGAGCTGAAGAGACCTTGCTGACCTCCTCCCCCCACCCCCCACCAGAGATCTCTGTGTGTGTGTGCGCCCGGATAGCGCCAAGCTGAACAACTGCTGAACTGTGCTATCTGCATGTTACTCACAGACTCTTTGATCTCCTTGCATGTCGTCAAACTGCAACAATGTCTTGTCTGGTTGTGCTTAATGCTGATAGAGTTTTTGGGACTTTATCATAGAGTTTCTTAAGGCAATCTTTGATAGATTCTTTTTTTGAATATCACAAATGATACCTATTGTGTTTTCCTTTTTCCATATCTGATTTGACCTTCATCCCGTGACGGATGAGAGAGGCCGCGCTGAAGAACATGTCATGTGTTTGAATATGCAGCAGCTTTACATTCTCTACCCCTCTTCTGGATGACTGTGTATACATTATCACATTGTATTGGTGAGAACTAGGGGTTGAACGAGTACATAATTTTTAACCTCGACATTAACATAAAAAAACTCGAACGACGCTCGAGTAGCCGATGACGTCACAGTGTCTTACGATGCAAAATAAATAAATAAATATAAATGCCTAAAAACGTCTTTACAAAAAGAAAAAAAAGACCAACAAAGCATTGGGAGCATTTATTATGCTCCTATCATTTATCATACTGCACATAAGTCACAGGAAAAACAAAACTATTAGTTATATTAATAATATTAAAAGTGAAAGTATAAGGCGATGAAAACCGAAACTTAAAAAACAAATGGGGCCACAGCCACACCGTACCACCGCTTGCAGTGCTGTGCAATTTAGGTTTACTTTTAGAGATTGTGTTTATAGATTTTTGGTAGCTCTAGAGAGATGAATATTTGTTTTTTTGTTTGTGAAACGAGAGAGATGAAGCCGTTTCGACCGTGTTATATATGGGACCTGCAATGCAACACTGCCCTCTGCTGTCACAACAATCTACTACGGTGTTCAAGCAAAGAACGTCAACAGGATGTTTCAATGAGTGGCGCAATTTATAAAATTATAAACTGTTTTACCTTTTTGACAAGACTGGACCAGCTTCATAGATCCGTGCGCACAAAGGAATCCATTTTGTAGTGTCTACTAAAAGCTAAAAGCTACCCCGCGCTCTGTTTTTATCACGTGATGACGTCACTACGGGTAGTCGAGGTGGACAAAAAAGCCTCGAAAGAAGTCAAAGCACTCGATCTGTCGAAAACTTGGTTATTCTGTTAATGCACTAGTGAGAACTGGTGCAATGTTAATAAAAGCTCTTGTATCTTGTATCTTGTATTGGGCCTTTTTGGCCTGTGGGACCCCGGAAGCAGCAGATAGTACCGACAGTCCAAGCGGCATGCGGCTCGGGTGGTTGCTGAGGCAAAAACTCGGGCGTGGGAGGAGTTCGGAGAGGCCATGGAGAATGACTTCCGTACGGCTTCGAGGCGATTCTGGTCCACCATCCGGCGTCTCAGGGGGGGAAAGCGGTACGCGACCAACACCATTTATGGTGGGGATGGCGTGCTGTTGACCTCAACTCGGGATGTTGTGAGTCGGTGGGCGGAATACTTCGAAGACCTCCTCAATCCTACTGGCACGTCTTCCACTGAGGAAGCGGAGCCTGGGGACTTTGGGTCGGGCTCTCCAATCTCTGGTGCTGAGGTCACCGAGGTGGTTAAAAAGCTCCGCGGTGGCAGGGCTCCGGGGGTGGATGAGATTCGCCCTGAGTTCCTTAGGGCTCTGGATGTTGTGGGGTTGTGTTGGCTTACGCGACTCTGCAATATCGCGTGGACATCGGGGGCAGTTCCCTTGGATTGGCAGACTGGGGTGGTGGTTCCCCTATTCAAAAAGGGGGACCGTAGGGTGTGTTCCAACTATAGGGGGATCACACTCTTAAGCCTCCCTGGTAAGGTCTATTCAGGGGTTCTGGAGAGGAGGGTCCGTCGGATAGTCGAACCTCGGATTCAGGAGGAGCAGTGTGGTTTTCGTGCTGGTCGTGGAACACTGGACCAGCTCTACACCCTCAGCAGGGTCCTGGAGGGTGCGTGGGAGTTTGCCCAACCAGTTTACATGTGCTTTGTGGACTTGGAAAAGGCATTCGACCGCGTCCCTCGGGGGGTTCTGTGGGGGGTACTCCGGGAGTATGGGGTACCAGGCCCATTGATATGGGCTGTTAGGTCCCTGTACGACCGGTGTCAGAGCTTGGTCCGCATTGCCGGCAGTAAGTCAGGCTCGTTTCCAGTGAGAGTTGGACTCCGCCAAGGTTGCCCTTTGTCACCGATTCTGTTCATAACTTTTATGGACAGAATTTCTAGGCGCAGCCAAGGTGTTGAGAGGATCCGTTTTGGTGGCCTTAGAATCGCTTCTCTGTTTTTTGCAGATGATGTGGTCCTATTGGCTTCATCAGGTCGTGATCTACAGCTTTCGCTGGAGCGGTTTGCAGCCGAGTGTGATGCGGCCGGGATGAGGATCAGTTCCTCCAAATCCGAGGCCATGGTCTTGAGCCGGAAAAGGGTAGCATGCCCTCTCCGGGTCGGGGATGAGGTCCTGCCCCAAGTGGAGGAGTTTAAGTATCTCGGGGTCTTGTTCACGAATGAGGGAAAACTGGAGCGTGAGATCGATAGGCGGATAGGTGCAGCATCCGCAGTGAAGCGGGCGCTGTACCGGTCTGTCGTGGTGAAGAGAGAGCTGAGTCGAAAGGCAAAGCTCTCAATTTACCGATCGATCTACGTTCCCACCCTCATCTATGGTCATGAGCTTTGGGTTGTGACCGAAAGAACGAGATCTCGGATACAAGCGGCTGAAATGAGTTTTCTCCGCAGGGTGTCTGGACTCTCCCTTAGAGATAGGGTGAGAAGCTCAGTCATCCGGGAGGGACTCGGAGTAGAGCCGCTGCTTCTCCACATCGAGAGGAGCCAGTTGAGGTGGCTCGGGCATCTGGTTAGGATGCCTCCTGGACGCCTCCCTGGTGAGGTGTTCCGGGCATGTCCCACCGGGAGGAGACCCAGAGGAAGACCCAGGACACGCTGGAGGGACTATGTTTCTCGGCTGGCCTGGGAACGCCTTGGGATTCCCCCAGAGGAGCTGCTCCAAGTGGCTGGGGAGAGGGAAGTCTGGGCCTCCCTACTTAGGCTGCTACCCCCGCGACCCGACCCAGGATAAGCGGACGAAAATGGATGGATGGATATGATTGAGACAGTTTACACATCTTTTTTCCAAGACAGACCGGGTCAACAATGACAGGCCTGAAAGCCTGACCCGTCATTAAACCAACGTTATTAAAGCACATTTAAAATAACGATGTGAATTAAAGAGGAGAAAAGTGCACATGAAGCTACATTTGTACTAAAATGTGAGTAAATAAAGCATTTACTTAACAAATCTGTCATTAAATAATATAACTATCTGTATGTTATACACAAGTGTTTATATTATTTACATTTATTTTTATTATTTAATGACAGATCTGTTAAGTAAATGCTTTATTTACTCACATTTTAGTACAAATACTGTACTGTACACACTGTCTATGACAAGACAAGTTTTCTTTTTCTACTTTACAGAAGAGTGAAGGGCCGTGATACATCCAAAGATAAGATCGTACACCTGGGTCCAGTCTCAGATCTACACCTTGGATTCCTGAGGAGTTGGCTGCAATCGGACGGTTCCACATGAAGAGGAATCTGTTCCAGTTTGCTGGTCTCCATCATTGCTTGTTGAAGTGTTTTTGATCTGAGCCAATTCATTTTCATTAAGACAAAACCACCCACAGTTCTCATATTGTACAGTATTCAGTTTCAACTGTTTTAAATTTATAATTATAGCTTTTATTCTGAACTTTGTCAGTCTCCTGGATGATGAAAACTTATAAGCAAAATTAATATTTTTATGTTTTGCACATGTGAATAAAAACACTACACTGGCCAAAGAACAAGACCTTTAGTTTTTATTTATGTGTATTAGAATGAGTAGTACGGGTTACATCACAATGAAACTACTTCACATTATTAGACATTAAACAGTGTATTTTAATTATTGAAATAACAACAAATAGAACAAATGTAAATGAACAGCAGATTTATTTATAGAAATTTTATTTTAACTCATTTGTTGCTGTGTACGACTACACAAAACTTCTGGACCAAGTCGAGTTTCCATCCATCTCCTGGGAGTATGCTGGAGATTGAAGATTCTACAAACTGGCAGTACCTTAACACAGAAATTTTTAGATATGGAGCAAATAATTTCTATGTTTCTCTTTTGTATATATACTCTACACCATGAATGTTTTTGTTGAAAAGCTTATGTAATAGTGTACGTATGATGCAATCAACTGAAAAATGAACTTCTTTTTTTGTTTTATTCAACCACAGGTTCTTCTTTAAATGGCAACACATGATTTTCTCAGAACAACAATGTACATATTTCATATTATCTTGTCTTTGAAGATTGCAGAAAATATATAACTACTTTATCATCAACTTGTTAATTAATTAAACAGCATGTGTTTCAACTTTGTGCATTTTACTTGTGATATTTTCAACAAATTTTCTATTAAATGTCTGCTTTCATTCACAGCACAGACTTGAACTCTGACTATATTAATGTCTGGCTATGATCTAAATATTCTGATATCCAGATAAGTGATGTACCTTCCACAGAATAGCTGTGTCCAGTCAGCCTATCCATGAGCATTGAGATAAGATGCTATCTGTGCCTCACCTGTCATTGCTCGCGGACTGAGCAGTGACAGGTGAGGCACAGTTAACGTCTTATCTTCGCAGCTTTTTAAAACATCCTCGGAATGTATCCATCTCTGATGTGCTACCATTTACGTCAGGTAAAGGAAACGTGTGTTTAAGAAAAATTAAATCGCTAGCAAGTGTGTTACACCACAACGGAAAGATCCGTTCCCTTTCAGTCATGTCTCTCGGTGCAACATATGCTATGGGAATTGCGCGATTACCTGAAGGAATACATTCACGCCTTTACGGCAGGGGCGTCAGCGTCGCGCCAGTGGCCCCGCCATCTGGGTACTTAATCCGCTGACGCCCATCCATCAATCTCTTATTGCCCTTCACCTAGCTTAAACCTGAACGCTCTCTCTTCGCGGGACTTCTCTGCTGCTTCATCGCTCGACCAGAGGTGAGCTTGCTCCCTACACAGAGCACACAGAGAATTATTCCTGCGTACTACTGGACTAGCGAAAGCTAGTCCGACACATTTTTCCTTAACCCCGAAGTTTTTTCTTCTCCTCTTTCCGCAGACTGCTTCGCTCGACGGCGCTAACTGCGTCACACCGCTACCTCTGCTAATTCGTCGCAGGCTAGCCAGCGAAAGCGACGCGATGGAGGAGACGTCTCAAATAAAGAGAAAAAAGATCTTGGAAGGACTCGCTCGTCTTATCTCGGACATGCCTCCAGAGAAAGCAAAGCGAAAGACAAGACTTCCAAAAAAGACCAGCAGAGCGGCGAGCCCACCCTCGCGCGCCTGCCCCAGCGGATACGGTTTTTCCCTCTCAGCGACGGACACCCACAAGGCCTGTCCCATCTGCTTGGGGATGCTGCATGCGAACATGGCGCTGGACGCACCCGAGTCTTGCCCACACTGCAGCCAGATGCTGGAGGCGGTGAGGAGGCACCGGGCGGACTTTGTCGCCAAGGCCATGGGGGCTGCTGCGGCGCCAGCAGACCCGGACACTACTGAGCCTCTCACTCCCACGCCAAAGCTCGAGAGCATGGCTTTGGACGACAGCACCCGAGTTGAATGGGGCGACAGCCTAGATGTGCTGGCCCCCATGGTGGACTTAAAGGTGCTATGTGTAACTTTCTGTAGAGCGCAGAACTTAGAAAAATTTTCAACAGGCAAAGCATTCTGATCCCTCCCCCTCAGAGCCATATATGGCTCTGCTCCCCTTGCTCTGCTGAAATTCAAATTCAAGCTCTGTTTTTATTGGCTGATTCAAATTCAAGCTCTGTTTTTATTGGCTGGTTACAAACTCTGTTTTTATTGGCTGGTTAACGGCGGGTCACTCTGTGTTTTTATAAATGCTGATAGAGAAGCAAGGGGACTATAGTTTTTTTCAGAGATTACTTTGTCTAACATCAGTCTGTCAGTAGATAGTGACAGAGGAAGAAATATGTTAAAAATATATTGTTAGAAAAGTTACAGACTGCACTACAAAGTTGCATAGTGCAGCTTTAACAGTCGAATTTGACACTCGAGGCATGATGAATGAGGACGAGTTCTCGATTTCAGCCTCAGGTGAATTTTCTGCGGACAAGGCAGACGTCGGATACGGGGAA